>WSTH01001327.1:0-13214 GCA_019616345.1 Ceratobasidium sp. 395
GAATAGACGCTTACGTTCGCATAATCTGGGTGCGTCGCGATTCTCACAATCCTTGCTCCAGATAGCTCGGCGAAATTGTTGTCTTGAAACTAACATACCAAGTTAGCCTCGGTCTCCCAGTCTCTCACAGGCGAGTAGCGTCCATACTCACCTGCTGTGACATCAACCACGGAATCAAATCCCCGCCACTCTTGATCCCACGACTCAAGCTCTCCAGTATCGCCCCCTTGGAGATGTTGCCCTCCAGAGCGACTTGCAGCACCACCAATGGGTCTGGCAATGTCGTCTCGTCGTCCTTTAGAGGCGGGAGCAACACAAATAGGTGGTGAGCCGGGGCATCGCTCATGAGCTGCAAGTCATTAGGCGAGTTCTTGTAGTGGCTCGCTACGAACAGTGCCATCATACGCTGAAGGAAGACCTCGGAGGCAGGATTATAGCTGAAGAGAGTATCGCGATTGACATAGAACAGCTCGCATTGAGATGGGTGTGGGCATCCTGCTCCGCTGATCCCGCGCGACACCACCGTCGCATCGAGGCACAACACCGCATGTAGCCATTTCTCTACCTTGTCGTTCGCGCTGTATCGGATTGGCGTGTCTAGTTTGATTTCACGCAGCGTGCGTGCTTTGACACCCGAGCTAGAGCCAGCTGATGCATTCTTCTTGGATTTGGAGGTGGAAGTAGCCGCGGTGTCGTCCGTAGACTTGGTGATAGACGGGCGAGTGCTCTCACGAAGCTGTTGGATCAACTTGAGGGAGAGGGATCGACCGGTGCCTTCATAACCGTTGATGGTGGAGGCCATGAAGACGAGGTACGGGCCAAGAAGGTTGCGGACAAGGGGGAGTGGGATGGCTGCCGCCTCATCGATGATGACGAGTTCGGCCTGGCCGAGGACGTGTGCATCTTGAGGTTGTATGTACTTCCGGCCGAGTCAGCTATGTAGTCAGTCAGCTAAATTTATTGCACACACCTGAATAGTTTGGCGATGCTCCCTAAAAACATTCACTCTGACGATAGCTTTGTTGAATTCTGGATTTGTGCTCTGTAGAATGTCGTAGTCCAGGTGTTCCTCATACCCAAGGGCATCCATCCCTTTGAAAATGAAGTTGAACAGTGTCTTCAAGTTCTCAGGACTAGGACTGGTGACAAAGATGTTCGAATACCCATGTCCAAGAGCCGCTGCAATCGCGATGCCTAGTGCAGCAGACTTTCCTCGACCACGAGCAGCAGTAAGCGTCACCGTAGAGGATAAAGTCTTCTCAGCGATCGCTTCAACAAATGTCAAGAGTGCTTTTGCCTGTGAACATATTAGTTTGGGGGTCCCTATTAAACCAAAGCGATCGATACTTGCCTGGTCAACAGTCTTTGCTAGCTTGATGAGCTCCCCAATAGGCTTCGTGTCCGCCAAGCTTTCCTTCAGCTCGTTGAGTTCAGCCTCTACTTGTTTTCCTTTGCCTTTCTCCGCCGCTTCGTCAATGGGTTCGATGTCTTTCCCTCGAGAGATAGGAAGAACGTTGAGTTCATCATCTAGAACGAGACAATCATCGCACGATGCAAGGGAGAGGATAAACCGCTCGTTGAAGCGTGCTGTAACAGAATCGTGGGATGAGGTACGATATCGAGAGTGGACGTCCTATTGTTTGATAACAAGTCAGACATCTCCGAATGAAACGCAGGGTAGAGCTTACCATAGTCATAGTGTATAATTGCTTTAGCGAGCTCATTGTCTTGAGTAGCAAGACGACCAGTCCACCTCCTTCTACGGTCTCGATTGTTCGCGCGAGTAAATTGGGAGTAATAGCTTCAAAGTCTTGAAGAACGCACATCCCATACGTATTGCCAAGGATTTTATGAGACTCCTTATAGTATCTGCAGGCCAGTTTAAGTCAACTCTCCAAATGCTGGGCTAAAATAGCTCACGTATATCGGATGTCTGTGACGGTCACAAATATCTCGAAGGGATCATGCTCATTTGCTTCACGCACACCTCGCTTGACGTCTCGCTTAATTTTGGCTTCACGTTTCTTCCGATGGCTGAGCATCGTGTTAACACTGCTAACGCAGAACCAGAAAGCTATATCTTACCTGGTAAAGCCCAAGTCCTTCTTATAGCACCATAATACAGATGGCCGCGCTGACACTCGGGCTTGCGACAACAAGAAATGCAAGTTTACGATCTGTAGCTAGCTAATGAGTATGCATTCATGATAATTTCACAGCCAAGGCGCACCTGATCTCTTCCCTTATCTCCAACTAGTACAATAAATGAACGATGGTTCTTCTTGACATTGTTATTGATCAGAATCGGTATCCTGTTGTCTAGTTGCTTCCTCATGGTGAACGGGAACGGGAGTTCGTGGTGGCAGAGACTAGAAATTTGATATCAAATTGAAGTACCGTTATCTAGTTAGCACAGCCACTTTCATTGACACAAGAGGAAGATCTTCCACAGCAGTCTTGAGTCCTCCTATCAGTGCCTCTGAACTGTTGCAAGAACACACTCCAGTTGAGAATCAAATAGGCATTTAGGTCTACATTCGTAATGTTTCTCAAACACCGCATATAGCAATGCATGCATAGTATTTATGTAGGTACAACAGCGGATTTGGAGCAATTTGAGGAGCTGGATGCATCAGTTTGCTAGTCGTATAGCTAAGATTTGGAGTTGTATTTCTCCGGGTCGGTTCCATGGAAAGGATGTGCAACAAAGTTGAACCTGGTCGATTGTCTGTAGGTTAATCAGTCTACACGAGAGTCAGACATGACATACCATGGAAGGGCGGCTATGATATAGATACGGTAAGCGTATGATAGATATACAACATTGAGCAATTGCTTACCAAACTTCAGTTGACTGTAGGCTGAGTTACGGTGAGCTGCTCCTTGAATGAAAGGTGTCATATCTGATTCGCCTGTATAAGAATTGGTTAGAAACAAGTCTAGAGCATAACACAACCAATTTGGGCGCGTAGTTGACTCACCATATAGAGGTTTTCCTGCGGCTGCACGTTCAGAGAGTTCCTTATAATCTGCTGCCTCTTCCCGGGCGTTCTCTGACCAGCCCCAGAATCGCACTAATCATGCCCATTAGAGTGCCCATTGAAGCTGAAGTTACATTAAATACTCACACGAAGAACGCTGGTAGGCTAAGAGAAACCCTCCCAGTGCTCCGATAAATGTCACCATTTTGAGAGCGGGCCGCATGTGATGCCTTGATGGGTCGATCCGTTCTGTAGCTTGTTCAGATAATTCCAAAATAGTCTACTCAAATCGTACCATATGCAAGAAGAGCGGCGGGGGCGGCAGCAGTCGCTCCAGCCCATACAGCATAATCGCTCGGGCGGAAGTAGCGAACCACTCGCCCAAACCGAGGATCAGCGTCAAGGAGAGGGTATGGAGTAGATGTCTGCTTAAGAGGCATTCTGAGTTTACGTTTATTAGTTGGTATATATTGACGTATAGCTAGATACATACCTAATCTTACGCCTGGCTGTGGACGGTGTGAAGGAGCGTCAAGAACACACGTGATCTGGGTGTAACGGTAACCGGCGCCTGGGTTTCCGACCTGAACCACCATGGACGACGATCCTTGGGGAAATGCGTGGGGCTCTACCACCGACGTGAAGAGCATCGGTACCCCAAAGAACAAACCTGACACTCCTATTGACTCAACTCCTACTTGGCCTGTCTCTTCTGTGCCGGTACCACCCATTTCCGATGCTTGGGAAGTCTCGCCAGCTTGGGGAGCTGCTACTACTGTCGATGATTCCGGAGGGGGCTGGGGGTCTAGTCTAGAGTATCATGAAGAAACTGTTGTAGATAAAATTCCGACAATTGAGACTGAGGTCGAGGCAGAACCCGAGGAGCAAGTGATTGAGGTACGAGTTTACGGCAATTGCTAAGTATATGTGTCTTTATAACGCGTTGACATCCTTAGCATCTACACAGGCCTTCTTCTCCATCTTACGGCTTTCACAACGACATCCCACATAGCCCCTTGCCATCTTCTCCACCTCCAGATGGGAGCCAGACAACTGATTCTCGCTCGTCTATCCGGAACTCGGTTGATGAGCCTCCCGTTGATGAGCCCCCCATTACACCACGTATCGCTCATATCGCTCCACCATCCGTTTCCTCACCGAGTGCGTTGGACGATGGGTTTGGTGTATTTGAGAGTGGAAATATTATCGGTCTAAGGACAACGGCTGAGACGACAGATGACCCGTGGAGCCCGAGCGCTGGGGAAACCGCATTTGACTCCATCCACGATACATCTGCAGCTGAAATGGGTTCTGCTACGAACGAGGATGCTTGGGGTTCGGCTTGGCCAGCCAAGCGTGAAGAGGAGGAGGAAACGCAACCAGCTGCAGACGAATGGGAGATTGCGCGTGCCCGAAAGGAACGACGAGACCGTAAGATTGTAAGTGCCGTTTCGTGTTATAAACACCTACTCGCCACCCAGTTAACTCGTATAAAGTCACCTGAAGTACTTTCGGGTTATCTGACGACCTGGGAAGCGGCAGTCACAGAAATATGGCCCGACGCTCCCCCTCCTCGTAACGAACCTACTACTGAATGGCGGGCCCCGTTAGAAGACATATCTAAACTGTGAGCTTTTAATCTCATTAGTGTGCTTGAATTAATACTGGATGATCCAAGACAATCGCTACGCAAGATATATCGTCTTCCCACTATGACCACCACTCTATCCTCGCCGCCGCCAATGCTCCCCCCATTGCCTCCTTACTCTTTGACTCAGATCTCGGCTCGTCAACGCGCAGCTATCAAAGCCACTCGCATATCGGCCGTTGCTCAACTAAGTCCATTTGCACACTTGACTTCGGCGCGCTCAATTCAAGCTACCCACCGCCTCTCCTCTAAGGTTAGCATAAGCGCACCCAGGTCTTCTCTTGACTTTGGAGACGGGGTGGTTGGAGTCGGCTGGGCATGGGCACATGATGAGAAGAAACCCGAGCCGGCGGCTGCGCCCACGGCGGTCGCACCAATCTCAACCCCGTCTCCCACGCCCGCAACCCCGGGCGGTAGGTTTTCAGGATTCTGGGCTCGTGCACGAGCAAGTGCTGAAAGATCGAGCGTGGGCCAGGGCTCCCGTTCGAATACGCCCGCCCCGCTTACTTCGCCATCAACTTCGTCACTAGGCGAGAGCATAAAACCAGCTACTGCAGAGGCTACTCCTCCCGTCGACCCTTTGCCAACTCAATCGGCACAACCGACACCACCGCCCCAGCCTCAGCAGCCCACTCCTGAGCAACCCGTCTCCAGTGTCTCTAGATTCTTCAAGAGATTTTCTAGGTCAAATCCTCTTGAATCAGAACGCGTCCGACTTGCTACATCCGAGTCTGTGTCACTCTCGACTTCCGACCTCGAGTTTTTAGAAGACTTCGTTCCTGACTCAAATCCGAAGAGCTTACTGGACGGTGGGCGAGGGCTAACCGAATTCGACGCATTGGAATCGATGCTAAAAAGTAAGCCCCTCCCAAAGGAGGTGCCCGTCCTTGCTCCGCCGCCCCGCGTAGGCACTTCGAGCGGTGCGCCATCACCTTTAGCCGCCGTTCCCGAGAATCCAAATGGAAGCGACGACCTTTGGGACATATTTGGCGCGCCGCCTGCGCCGACCAACGGTCGCCCGAGCACTCCATTAGCTCCTGCTCCTACGACCGCCATGCCCGCGCTTACGCCCTCACTTACGCCCCAAATCACGACTCCCGTGGGGTCTGCCCCAACATCTCGCAGCCACACACCTCGACTTCCATCCGTTGCGGATCTCGCGGCGGTTGTGGGCGGCAAAGGTTCCCATCTACGCCAGACCTCCTTTTCCACCCGTGCTCAACAGGCGTTCCGCGCCAATGTGCCTTCACTCGACTCTCCTCCAATACCAGCTCTACCTCCTCCACCTGCTTCAGGGCTACCACCCTCGGGGCTTGGGCAGTCATTTGAACCAGATATATTCTCAGACTTTATCGCGAATAATACTGCTGCAGCAAAAAATCCAACTGAATCATCATCCCGGCTCTCGTTCGATGATTTTGGTGACTTTGAGTCTTTTGGCCCGACTTCAATCCCACCAGCCCCGAAACAAATTATCAGCTCTCCTTCCCCTCCCAAGCCTCCCTCTAAAACAGGCACACCTGTATTTATTCGCACAGGCCCGAACATTCAGCGTGTTCCAGACCAAGTCAATACACTTCCTCCTCTACTCCCACCACCACCTCCTGCACCCGCGCGTTCTGGCACACCTGGGATTGCACCACCTGCACGCTCTAGTACACCTCATATCGCTCCACCTCCGCTTGCACCTCCACCTCAATCGACCATTACTCAAAACCAACCACAAATCGATCTTTTTGATTTTGGGTCATCGCCTCCTCGGAATACCCAAATTCCCGCACCATCCTTCGCTGCTACTACTGTTAATCCTCCCAAGCCTAGCATAGGGGCTAAGCCTTCCACTGGTGGCGGGCTATCTGCCTCGGATCTGAGCTTTTTCGAGGGGCTCTGAGAATGTCGTACGCATAGCATATACCATGTATTCTAGACAGCACGCTATTCATCCGATATAAGGGTTTCTCCAAGACTTAAACGTCTTTTTGAAAGCCGGTTTGCTCCAAGAAGCCAACTCTAGGAAGATTGTGCTTGTAGCAGAGTATACCAATAGGTTGGTAAACTCAATTTAATTGAGTGTCAGTACAATTGCTGACTACCTTGCCGTGGAGTTTCCACCTTTGGGCCTTTCACCTGCTATATATTTGGAATAATGAGATGGAGAAATGTGCTAAGCGTTAGTCTTTGACAGCCGAAGGATTCGAAAGATATGCCACGCAAGCAGCATGCGAAGGATAAATACTATGCTAACGCATGAGGTGCTAGGTTCTTTTCATCCCATTTCCTCACCTACCCCTCCTAGTCTTACTGGTGGCTATGAGTTCGACCTCCAAATCTGTTGAGCTCACTCCGGCGCCAACGCTTACGATTGACCAAGACAACCTATCAGACAAGCAAGACGATAATGATTTAACGAAGCCCACAATTCCAGCGCTAGCGAACGCTAAACCAGCCCGAAAATATGTGCTCCTAGCAGTATTTTGTCTGGGGCAGTTTCTAGACACGGTCAACACATCAGCAATGTTCCCCGCGATCCCAGCCATTTCACGAGACGTTGGGCTAACCGAGAGTGATTCTGTTTGGCTTTTCGCCGCATATCAGGCGACGTTTGCCTCGTTCTTGCTAATAGTGAGTTCCTACCGGCTGGTGCATGAATAGTCATCTAACGCGTCAACGAACTCATGCAGAGCGGACGGATCTCCGACGTCTACAGCCCAAAGCCGGTTTTTGTCCTAGGGACTGGATTCTTTGGATTAACCACGCTTGCCGGCGGATTTCCCCATGACAAGATATCATTCTTGGTTCTGCGAGCACTGCAGGGAATTGGCGCGTCTTTGACGATCCCATCTTCTCTCAATTTGATTGTACAAATGTTCCCCGACCGGCGTGAGCAAGGTCGCGCGTTTGGATGGTACAGCTCGGTTGGTGCTATCGGAAATGGCAAGTATCTCGACCAAGTCTACTACGATATATACTGAAGTGGCCTGCAGTACTTGGAACAATGGTTGGCGCTATTCTGGTCCAGTACGCATCTTGGAGATGGATTTTTTGGTTGATTTCGATCATCGCCATCCCCATTTCTATCGCATGCGTGCTTCTAATTCCCAAAACTCCAAGAAATCCTGAGCACAAGAAAACGAGGTTTGACTTCGTCGGTGTGCTTATGTTGACTGGTAAGCCAGACAAGTGAGTGCGAACACTCTGTGCTGATATTTTCGAATTAGTATCAGCAATTCTCTTTGTATATGCGCTCACTAGTGGATCAGTTGAAGGCTGGGCCGCGGCTGGGGTTCTTGCCCCGCTTTTTGTTTCTATCGTTCTCGCCATATCCTTCTTTGTCTGGGAGACTCGGATTGACGAAAAAAATGCCTCCCTGTAAGTTTCAGTCTTCCTCCGGTAGCATACACCTAATATATGCGAGCCTCCAGTCCGCCTAAACTTTGGTTCTATCCAAACTTTGCGGTGTTGTTCGCAGTCGCACTCATGCCATACTTCTGGTGGATCCAGATATACCTCAGCCTGTCTCCCTACTGGCAAGATTATCTTGGGTGGTCAAGCATCATTTCAGCAGTTAAATTGTACGGTCGAGCCTCCAATCATCACTTCTTTATACTAATATCTCCCTTGAAAGCCTGCCTTTAGGTGTCGTTGCTGGTCCCATCATGCTTAACGCGGGTCGCATCTCGCAACTCGGCCGACCCAAGTGGATGATCCTAGGCGGCTTGACTTGTGCTCTGATTGCAAGTCTGATGTTCCCATTCTCTGCTCGGCGCTACTGGCAACTTGACTTTCCAGCGTTTATAATTGGGACTGCCGGAAATGCAACCGTTTTTGTTCTGACCAAGTGAGCAAGTCTCCTAAATGGTATTAACACGATACTGACTTGGCATTTCCTGCCCCGTAGCATCAACCTTTTCCGAACCACTCCACCTCATTATGCTGGAGTCGTAGGCGCGGTATTCAACTCAGCTCTCCAGCTAGGGTGTGCGGTTGGCACAGCTGCCACTACATCTATTCAAGCCTCCGTTGACGCCCGCAACCCTCACGACGAGACTGCGTTCAAAGGTCGAGCTGCGGCTCTGTGGTGCTTAGTAGCAGTAGTTGGCCTTGAGATGATCGGAGTCGCGATATTTTTTAGGCCAGTTGCTGAATCTCCGAAGGACGAGGAATCGGTGGAAGCTGAGAAGAATACTGGCTCCCTAGCTACATCACAATAGTGATTATGTTGGGAAAGGAAACATTTTCTGGGATTTTTTGCCTTGAGAACATATTACGTCTCCAATCGGTATTGTTCTACAACAATGTAGCTTTAGTTCAGTTATAGAATAAATACGTTGAATTATTGTTTGTGAGCAGCAGACGGGGTATTTCCCCTTTCAGTGTTATGGGCCGAACGATCCATCGCCCTCCCGAAATTTTGCAACATGCTCACAAGTTTCGCGTCCTGATCTAAGAGTATCGTCCCATGCACAGACCCCGTTTTATCGCCAGCATGCCGAGATATCTCGGGAAATAGCTGTTCGTTGGTGTCGCAGACAACTCCGTTTGGTGGAGAAACTCCTTCTAGAAGGTATCTACGAATAGCTCTGCCGATGCATAGGCTGGCCATCGCGTACGAGCAGTGCTTTTTTGAAAAATTCACTATTCTAACAAGTTTAAATACTGTGATAGTTACTTACTCCAGTACCATTTTGTATGATAAGCCGTGACTGCGGGAGCATGCGGTTTAAAACACGAGCGTTGACGAGGGGGGTCATTGGCTTGAGCGTCCAGTTAGTCAGCGGTTAAGCGCATACAGCCAATAAAAGGCACTTACATCCACTACGTTCCCGATTATAAGGATATTGTTGGCAAGTATAGTACTGTTGAAAGGCCCGACAAAGCGCTCTGGATTCCTAACCTTCCAGTGATGACACATTAAAACCTATGCATCAAGTCAGTTTGTGCTCTCACCGCCACTCGACTAAACAACTATAACCAACCGACTCACCCGGCGAGCAGCAAAATGACGAGTTGTTCTCTCATACATAAATACGTTCTCCTCGATTGTATCCTCAATCAATTGGTGCGGATCAAGGTGACTGATATCAGGTCCGTCTACACATCTGACTGCGTTCCCAGCCCAATCAGTCCATGGCTTCTTTCGAGTATCTAGCTCGATCTTATTCAATATTGCACTCAGAGCAAGCCTACCATCACCGCGCATCACGTCAGCAAGCTGTTCGGCCAAGACCGGCCACTTGCGAGGGTGGTACATGCTGTTGAATATGAGCTCTATCATACAACGCAAGTTATCGATCGGTATGAATAAGCCGTAAAACAAGTTTACATACCGCGCACCATGCCAGAAGTGACAATATATGGCTGTTCTCCTGCTGGCACAGGTAAAGGACGTTCGTAGAGGTCGTGAATAAGTTTTTCGACCCTCTGGCGAATAGTGAAGGAAGTCGTATCTTGAGTTAGGCGAAGCGCACAACGCTCCGGCCCAGCCTACAATGACTCTTTTCGATATTTGTGGCTTAATATACAAAAGGGGCTAACTTACACTTGCGCAAGCTTCTAAAAAGTTCGTATATGCGCTCTCTGCATCAGCGAGGTCCCCTAATAGTCGGTCGTTTGGTACGGTGGACCACGGTTGGCGAGTCCAGTCTTACTAACATTTACCCCATTGGTAGGCCGGGACAGTTGACCAAAGCAAGGGGTCCTAAATCCAATCAAATATAGAGTAATAAAAGACGGTACCAAGATTACTTACGACAACACCATCGAGGATGACCTTCCCAACACGATGAGGAAACACGTTGATAAAATATCTGCAACGCATCAGATTTAGCTCGATCTCGAGTCTAAAACGTTAGCCACTTACAGCCCTAATAAGAAGTATGACTGTAAAAAACACCTCAATTACTTATCGTCACACACCAACAATAGTACCATAGCTAAGTTCGAACGATACTCAACGTCAACAAACCAACCACCGGTGTACTCGGAATAGTAATGTACTCACCTAAATCCCCAAAAGTTCACCGGCTTCTCCGGACCTTCGATAACTCGAGATAGCAGTTCTAGGTCACGTACAACCGAGTCTGTTCCGACGTATCGCAGAGCCTCGCCACTCCGGTTCAAGCAGAGCTCTACAATCACCGCGTTCTCTGCGTCCGCCTTGCGAACTTGCTGAGCATACACTGCGCGATCGATTGGGTCGGATAAGTTGCGAGCCTCGAAGCCGGTGTCAACACTGGTATGAGCGAACGCGATATCCTTTATGAACGTTCTTCATAAGGAATGTATATTTGTTAAGAGTGTTTGGCGTTTACCTGATCCGTTTGCGATGCATAACAATCAACTGTGGGACTGGTTGAGTCCGGCATATAAATCCACATTCACTTTCGTTTGAAGTCTAGGGGCTAGACTCACGTGGTTCCATTAACCCCGCGAGGATTCCACGAAACGATATCGTCTACAAAAACACAAGTAAGTACCAAAAAAAAGACAGCAGATCGAAGCCAAACGGTAGTATATATGGTACTAACAACGATTGTCCAGTAGCTCCGCAAGCCCCGAGCCTGCCCGGTACAAAAACTCCAACCCAGAATTACCCGGACCTCCCTGAAATCACTATAGGCGTGGGTCAAGGATTCAGTCGTAACGTTCATAACTGAGACTCACGGGGTTGACAAACAAAGAGCCAAGTCTTGCCGTTCGGTTCCTCGCTAGTAAACGGCCTACGGAAAGGTTTGCATGTCCCAGACTCTCATTTTTATAGTCAAGAGGTACACTATTAGTCAAGACCGTTTCAACAAGTCTACCCTGAGAGTAGCGGTTGCCTTCGAATGAGACTCACAGTAAACGACCACACTCAAACCCGTCTCCACATACAGACCATTCGATCTTATCTGTGCGTGGGCCTGAAGCTTCATTACGAAGGTACTCCCGTGTAGACCAATAGACCAAAGCGCAAAGAAACACCCAACCGATGATCATTTTGTCGCTTAGCAGGCCGCGTGAGGTTGCCTCTGAAGTGCCCTTGGTATCATTCGAGGCTCGGATGAGAGCCATATCTTCATATTTTTCGTCGTTTTCCATGGCTGATATCGGTGAGGAGATTGAGAAAACTTTAGCCCCGTAGATGTTGGAGACGAGAAGACTAGAGTTTCTGGATGGCAGGTAGGAGCCGAAGGAAGGCGTCCCACGCATATGCCACCGAACACCCCTGTACTGCTGTGTCAAGATACTTCTCGCTTTTGAGGATCAGTTTTCTTTCATTAATGGAGAAAAATCTGTATTCATTGAGCAGACTCTGGCTACAGGTGACATTAGGCGGCGAGAGAGACGAGAAAAAGAGAGAGACAACGAGCAAGACAGGAAAGACGCATGCGCCACTTTTCTCAGGAGCTACAGAGCAAGAAGACATGCACAAAGTGCTGCCAAGAATAAATGCGAAGCTGGAGATACAGAGCGCATACATGCAGATCTAATCTAACTTACCGATATATCCGGTCTATTAAAGCGGTATTTGAGATTCCTTATCGAGCAAACAAACTCTATAAACGATTTGATATTAAGGTGATTAGGTTCCAGTTTGAAATGAACACATCGTGGCCAAAAGACGTAAAAATGAGGTCGTAGGGAAAACCCGTGTAGAAAAACCGACATAGCTGGATGCATGCATGCATGGAAGAGCGAAAAATGGGAACGAGAAAAATGACACAGCGAGAGAGAGAGAGGAAAACACAGGTTTGAATGGAGCTACAGAAAATGACCCAAGAATAATGCTTGCCATACACACATGAAGAAGACCATAAAACACCTTTATCGTAACCCATACGCCTTTCGTACACGATCCATCGCGACTCTAAGCTCATCACTCGTACCGTCGTCGAATGATGCTCTGGTCGACGGAGCCGACTTTAATGGAGATTGATACAGTACTTCGAATCCGAGTTCGTCATCGTCGTATTTCAGAACGGAACAGTTGGATACAGAACCCGAGCTGACGCGGGGGGCTTTACGCCGGGACGTACCCGATGCCCGGGATGATGAACGTCCGAGGATAGGGGTTCGGGAATTCTGACGGGTCACGCCGCTGCCAGCAGACGAGTGGGCTTGGGAAGCGGCGGTATCGGGCACAACGTCGTCGTCCCAGCCGTCGGCGCCATCATCTACATCGTCTGAGCCGCCAACGACTACTTCGGATCCGAGAGCCTTCTTGCCCTGGTTGATCAAGTCTTGCAAGCGAGATGACATCCAGTCCATCTGTCCCGACATCTCCATCTCTTCGTCGTCGAGTTCGTCGCCGGACTGTGCGCCGGTCTGGGGTTGATAAGACGAGGAGGATGGACCAGGGGTGCTGCGGGACGAGCTGGGGGCGGTATTGGCGGTATGATACGTCGTGGTGGAGCGATCACGGTTGAGAGGGGTCACGGGGCTCTGGTTCCGCTGGAACGCGGTGCTGACGGGTCGCCTGCGACGCGTACTCTGGACCTGAGTTCGGCGTCCTACAGTAGAGCGAGTAGTGGTTCGGCGGGGCGTAGGGGTGGACGTGGGTGGAGCTGGAACAGATGCCGGGCCACCCGGGACATAGGACGGAC
>WSTH01001328.1:0-13206 GCA_019616345.1 Ceratobasidium sp. 395
ACGAAGGTCCTTTGAGAACACCGTTACCACCTTCAGTACTTGCGACGTCTGCAATTCCCGCTTTCCCTAACCCCTTTGGCGCAACCAGTGCGCCCAACTCTGGTACAACAACGCCGTCGCCTAATGTAACCGTCCCACAGACGACTAGACGTCAAGCGACCGCAGTAACTCGACCACAGATTTCGGCTGCATCTGCGCCAACTACGCCACCCACAACTATCAATGCGACTCTCGAGCCTGCTCTAGCCCCTGTTTTGTCTCGGCCCGCCATTGCCGTTGCTCCTGTCGCTCCTGTTGCTCCTGTCACTGCTATTGTTGCCCCCGTCGCTACTTCCGCTCCTACCAGCGTTGTCCATACCGCCCCTGCCCCTGCCCCTGCATTGGCCAGACGTATTACCTCTGCTGGCCTTCCTGCCCGTCCACCCTCGACGACCCCGTGCAAGTATTTCAGTTCAAAAAAGGGATGTGCACGAGTCGGATTTTGTCCGTTTAGACACGGAGATGAGTCGAGCGCTGGGCCTTCGCGAGCAAATTCCGGGGACGCCCGGGTTGGCGCAAGTGGAGTTTTACCGATGGCTCCCGTTGCAAACTCTAGCACAAACAGTCAAGCCGCAAACGCTCAGCCTGGTTCTGGTGACCCATCTCGTACGTCTCCTGGAGTAGTGGTGAAGACCGAGCAGGAGAGCCCTGCCCCGAAGCTAGCAGGGAGAATTTCTGGTGCACAAGCTAAATCTCGGGCGGGACCACCGGCGACGTCGAGGAGGGTCAAAGAGGAAGAAGTGACGCTTCGTGATCTGGGAGACGATCATGCTGCGAGTTCTGATCGAGACATGGCGGATGGTACGGCTAAGGATAAGGGACCGATCTTGCCTCCGTCTCTCTCGTCTGCCCCAAGTGCTCAAGCGCCGAAGCCTGTAGCGCCTTCTAATCAGTCAAATGTTCAGGCTGAACGTCGACCTGTGGAACCTCCAAAGACTCCGGTTGTTGTTCGCGTGCCACCTTCAACAGCTGCGCCAGCACCAGCCTCTAGACCAGCTCCAGCTCCGGTTTCGGCTTCAACTTCGGCTCCGGCTCCGGCTCCAACGTCGGCTCCAGCGCCAGTTCCGCTGGTTCCTTCGACCGCAGTGATCCCCCCTACGCCCGCTCACCCGCCTGTTGCAAACAAGACCACCGTGCCTCAGCCGTCGGTCGCTCCGGCTCGTCTGCCCTCCCGCGATTCGGGAAGGTTGGACCCGCGTGACCGTCGCGAGCTCTTGACGCGGATGCAAGATCCACCGCCGAGGCATGGCAGTCGCCATAGCAGGAGTGGGAGCAATACGTATCGTCATTCGTATAGCCCTAGGCGGTCGATTTCTCGCTCACCGTCGCCGCCTCGTTCAAGGGGCCGATCTCCGGTCTCGCGTGGTTATTCTCCACGTGGAAGAGGTTATTCCCCACCGCGCTCTAGAGGACACTCCCCATCACGTTCGCGCTCTCGATCTCCGCGTCGGTGGAATGGTGCTCTGCCTCAGTCATCTCGGCCTCGAGGATACTCACCAAGAAGATCTAGGTCGCCTCGTTATGACCCCCGGTATGCTCGGTATCGTGGTTCTTCTAGTCGCTCTCGAAGCCCGGATCGCTATCGTAGACGAAGCCCGTCGCCTTTGCCTCGAGACGGAATACCCCCTCGACCGGCCAGCCCAGCTCGTCGTTGGTCCCCTCGCTATTCTCCTAGAGCGCTTTCGCCGCGATCACCAACTTATCGCCGGTCGAGTTTGGATACGCGTAGTAATGAGTATCGTCCTAATGTGGAAAATAGGCCTGCTCCGTCGACTCGACCACCTCAGTCAACAGTCAGCCGCGAAGATACTGGATATACCACCGGCCATGCTCATCACCCCCCTGAGGTTAATGCACGATGGGATCACCACTCGCCTTTGCGGGCGGAGCCCACGAATTACGAACAGAATCCCCGGACCGGGCGCGATACGCGAGGTATTTATTCTGACTCTATTAAACGATCTTTACTAATTTATTTCCGTGCGTGTGCTTTGTAGAACCGATTCATCCGAATCATTCTGGTGGACCTGGGCAAGAACCACACTATGATCCCGGCCTACGAGCTGGGTTTTCTGTTGGAATACCTCAAGCAAGCTCTACTCCAGGTCGTCCTCCGGTCCTGGTGGAATCCTCAAACAACCCTATTCCCGGACTTCCAAAGAAGCCGATTGTGATGCCAGCCGACTACGATAACTTTGAGCAATCCATGGTTATGGAGACTGCTAGTCCCGAGGCTCGGAATCCTGCTTCATCCAGACTTCAAGAACGTGTGAGCGAGTATCCTGGCTTCGTTCCTGCTAGTTTTGTTCCTGTTGAAAACACGCCGAGGCTCTATGCTCGGATGACACAGGGTGAACAATTGCCGTTGTCAGAGCGTTTGGCGTCGTCTGAAACTCATCAACCGATGAGGGTGACTTATAACAAGGGGCCCAAATTAACTAATTCGAACAACAATAGCCAATTGGCAGCTCGCCTTGGGGTCAACAATGGAGAGAGATCCCAGCCGCTTGCCAACCGTTTACAGGACGAAGCTCGATCGCGACCGAGTTATCAGAATCGAGACCGAGAACCTCAAGCCCGACCGGGTGGTGGGTTGATGGCTCGTATGGTAGGCGATAAGAAACAAGGTGAGTGACGACCTTAGCTTAACGATTCGCTTCTAATTGAGCTTTCGGACAACAGGGTAAATACATGGAGTAAGTGGAGTGTTTCGGGTTTGGGACTTGTTATGAGACGCTACGGAATCGATTTTCTTACCTCTTTTTGCTCTCTCTTTGCGATGCGACTGTTTGCTTTGCGTAGTTTTACGATGCTGTTATGCGATTTGTTGCTTTCCTAATTTAAGGAAGTTTCGTTGACATATGCGGTTCGCCCTCTCAAATGGCCCTAGATATTTCTGATTCAAAGCTGACTTGCTAGGCTGCGAGTCGGACCTGCAAGGGCTGAAAGTCTGAAACATTAGACGGAGTACATGCAGGTGAGACGAACAAAACCATCGTCTAGTATTTTACAACGCAAGATTAGATTGAGGTCATGGTGCCAGTCACTGACATATAAGAAGTTGTCTCCCAGTTTCTCGCCAACTTCTACAAAAATCCGGACCGCAGGCTGTTGAATTACCTCGGCCAATGATGAAGGCGGTACTGGAGGTATTCATAGTTTGCGGCCGCACCCATTAATTGATATACTGTATTGGCTAGTATGACCTCAGCATGTGTCATACGAAGCAAATTTCCGGCTATGTCATGCCTCCATCACCTATGATTAGCCACCACCTTAAGATATATGTCTAGGATCCCTAAGGAAACACTAGGCAAAAATCTTGACGACTACCTCCTCCACGACTATAATCCAAAAGAACTGCCGCCTAATTCTCTTCTCCAGCGCCTAGACTCGGACAGCACACTCAAAAGAATACTAGCTAAAGACAATGTAACTGCCATGACGCTTTATGATCTGACGAGACTAGTTCTGGTCCCAAACCGTTTATTATCCTTTCCAGGGACTCGAATCATGCCTGCATTGATGGATCTACTTCGCAGTTATTCTCGACATCATCAAGTGTGCTATTATCTCAGTTCCTGAGTTTATTGTCACTCATGTACACTTCCAGCTGTACGATTATGAATATGGTTTTTATTGCGTAGAGGCGATCTTATTCACGCTCCTAATCGGGATACTGGCCGGAAAAGCAGAGGTGATTCAGACGTATATCGATGAATTTACGACAGCTTTGGGTCAGGTACCTGCTTTCTCCCTTCATGATTCGATAGGTCAATCTTTGGGCCCGATTTTTGAAATGTGTGGAGAAGTTGACGAGCGTAACGAATCCTTCTGGGGCTTTGATGCTTCGACCCATACGCTTGTGCCTACCTTGGGAGGATTTACGGTCGATGACCTCCATTGCTTTATTAACACCGTCTGGGGAAGTAGAAAGCACATGTTCTGGGCTCACACAATAACGGGTGTGTCAGCTCTATGGCATTGTGGGATATTTGTCCTCTCTCTGTTTCACCGGCGTACAATGTAAGTTTAATTATTGCGATTGCTATAACACCCACAGTCTAAGTGAGCTGAATACTAGGCGTAACCATGAGCTAGTGCCCAAGCTCTATAATCTCGCCCTGCGACTTGAATTCAACACCCTCGAAGACGAGTTCCGTTTGCTGGATTTAGTGCTGGATATCAACTCCGAGACCCCATCGTCTCCCGATGGAAGCTATTCAGCGGACAGCATTGTTGACAAAGAAGATGCGCAACTTCTGCTCCGAAAATATCATCCCTGGGTGATTCTGCTAGAAGAGAGACATTGGAGAACCTTAAACCTCTGTTCACTCACGGCTAGCAAAATGGTTTTGCAGCTAAACGATCTCGACCTCGAACTCGAATTTTTGAAATCCCATCTTAGAGTCATATGGTCTGGGTTTCTGCGGCATGACGAGTGTCGATGGGATATAAACAAGACCGGACCATTGATGCTTTTTACTATTACAACCTTGAAGCATATTCAGTAGGCACTCTGAATTGGTATTGCCGTGTACTTTATACTAATCGTGCCAGTAGATATATGCTTACTAGAAGCCATCTAGAAAACATACCCCCATGCATTAATATGTTGTTCACGGAGTGTGATTTCGTGAATCTGATGGGTCGCCTCTTCCTTTGGTTCCCTCGCTTTGCCGACGTCTTCTCTTCAAATGAGGATATCGGTCAGTGCTATGGTTATGGCCAGACAGCAGCTTATGCGTTGTTGTTTAGATGGCCTCGTGTCCCAATTCGAGACGCTCCACGAAACGCTCATCGAGCTCGTGCGGGCTAGAGGATCTCTTGCGCTAACTTTCTTCCTTGTAACTCCGCGCCCATTCGATATTTGGGCTGATTGGAACAAGACATGGGTGTTCCTCCAATACTCTCAGCATATAAATCGTTCGGAGAACAACCAGGCTCTACACGCCTATCTTGGGACGACGACAAAGGCTTGGGAAGAATTTGGACAGATGATGCCTAAAGTCTTGGATCTGTACTGCGCCAACCCGGACTGTGGTCGAAGAGACCCCGCTATGCAGTGCGCAGAGTGTCGTACTACGCGATATTGCAACAAAAGATGCCAGTACCAGTAGGCGGAATTATGGTAATGTTCTAGTAGCTACTTTACTTACGAGAAAGTACAGTCACTGGTATTACCCCGCATTCGAGCGATCTCACAGCCTTGCGTGTGCCGAGCTAAAGCAAATTCTGATCGGACTAGGCGCCTACAGTGTTACTCGTTATCCTCAGTTGATGGATTCTGTTGCGCCACAAGTGCCTGCTATATGACGCACACCCAAGGGGGCATACACAAACAACGCCTTCGGAAAATTAGGGATGTAATAGATCGCCTTTTACTTGATATATTCACAATCGCTTCAAAGCAGCACCGGAACCGCCGAAGCGATGGAGAAGCTCACTAACCTGAGCGCGTGCGTGTGCGAGACGAATGTGGTCGGGCTCAAAGTTGGAACGATACGTGCCGGCCACACGTGACTATAAACACTCGCTCAAGCAGAGATAATTTGACGCCATAATGACTCGATTTCCAATTCATTATAACCAGACTGACCCGTCGTAACACAGCGTCAAAAAGGGGGTCGGTGAAATAATGCTGTGCTATCACCTACCAGGTTTGGCGAGGGGAGCGGGTTCGTTCCGAGGCTCCGTCTGAGAGCCCCACTTGATTTGTCACTGACCCCTCACTGACCTCTCGTCATTACCCGTCAGAATCCTCTGACTCGTCAAAGCGTCATAACAGTCTGACTTTTTGACGACGTCAAATCATCCCTGCGCTCAAGCGCCGCGCAATCCCTGGCCCAGTATTGCTCGTGCTACTACGCCGGCTCCGACGCACAACTTCACGTTGATAGTTTTGGCAGCCCGTTGGTTGATAAGTTATGAGCTATAGCGCATACACCCAGTATTTCTTGTGCTGCGCGGCAAGACTCCCACTACTCGACTCGAGCCTCTAGCTTTTGCTCCTGCGGCTCACAATTAGTCGACGGTGCAAGGTTCTCCTCTTGAACCTTCATATACCACTTGCTGATTTCCAGCTTTCTTTTTCCGTACTTATTATATCCTCCTTGTATGCGTCGCACCTTAAATTCTAGCGCCAGAAGGACACTAGATATTGATACATGATCCCAAAGATCAGAGACTCTGCCGTAGTGATTAGCTGACAACCGCGCGGCCCTTTCACAGTCAATGATTGATGTGACTTCCCCCCAGCATCACTAGTCTAATCTTTGCGCGTTGCCTAGCCTGATGGACGGTTGTTAATTAACTATAGACGCTGAGGGGACGCAGCCCGCGGAGAAAGCCCCGGCGCGACTCAGCCACCGAAGGACGCAGGCCGTGTCACGTATCCCCTAGCCGCTTTCAGAGGCCCACCACCAATTCGCGTATCGCGACCTCGTGTATTTTTCTTCGTATCTTGTTGCCTATATGATACGCCCTACATCGGCGAGTTGGGATAATGATTTATCAATATATTACGCATATAGGCCTACCGCTTGCGGATTGTACTTACCTCCCGCCGGCGTCGGGTTCAGCCACTGACATACAAGAAGTCGTCCTCTAGTTCGCCGTGGAAGGGCTCCGGAAGCAATAATATCTTCGCCAAATCTGGTTCGTCGCCAACCTTTACAGCAATCTGAACTGCAGGCTCTTGAGGTACCTGGCACGGCCAATCAAGGCGGTACTGAAAGCATTCCCGCTCTGTGGCCGTACACATTGATTGATATAAGCATTGGCTAGTATGACCTCAGCATGTGTCATACGAAGCAAATTTCCGGCTATGTCATGCCTCCATCTCCTACAATTAGCCACCATCTCAGTAAATATGTCTAGAATACCTAAGGAAGCACTAGGCAAAAATCTTGACGACTACCTCCTCCACGACTATAATCCAAAAGAACTGCCGCCTGATTCCCTCCTTCAGCGCCTTGACTCGGACAGTACACTCAAAAGAATACTGGCCAAAGACAATGTAACTGCCACGACGCTTTATGATCTGACGAGACTAGTTCTGGTCCCAAACCGTTTATTGTCCTTTGAAGGGACTCGAATCATGCCTGCATTGATGGATCTACTTCGCAATTATTCTCGACACCACCAAGTACGCTATTATTCTTTCCGACTCTAGTATTACCTGTTTACACATTCAGCCATACGATTATGAATATGGATTTTATTGTGTGGAGGCGATTTTATTCACACTCCTAATTGGGGTACTGGCCGCGAAAGCACGAGTGCTTCAGATGTATGTTGATGAAACCATGACAGTTTTTGGTCAGGCATCTGCTTTATCCCTTCATGATGCGATAGATCAGTGTTTGGGCCCCGCTCCTGAAATGTGTCAAGAAGTCAACGAGCGTAACGAATCCTTCTGGAGCTTTGATGCTTCGACCCATACACTTGTGCCAACGTTAGGAGGATTTACAATCGATGACCTCCACTATTTCGTCAACGTCATCTGTGGAAGTAGAAAGCAGATGTTCTGGGCTCATACAATAACTGGTGTATCAGCTCTGTGGCGCTGTGGAATATTCGTTCTCTGTCTGTTTCACCGGCGTATAATGTAAGTTCAACGATCATTGTGACTACTCTAGCACCTATAGTCTAAGTGAATAATAATAGGCGCAACCATGAACTGATGCCCAAGTTTTACAATCTCGCCCTACGACTGGTATTCAACTGTCCTGAGGACAAATTCCATCTACTGGATTTCGTGCTGAAGATCAATTCCAAGATCCCGCCGTCCCTCGATGGAAAATATTCGATAAACAGCATTGTCGACAAAGAAGATGCAAAACTTTTGCTCCGAAAATACCATCCCTGGGTAATTCTCCTAGAACAGAGATATTGGAATACCCTGAATCTTTGTGCACTCTCAGCGAGTAATATTGTTCTACAACTAAACGATCTCGAGCTCCATCTCGAGTTTTTGAAATCTCATCTTCGAGTTATATGGTCTGGAGTTTTGCGACACGACGAGCAGCCGGGGGATACGAAGAATACCACGCCATTGATACTTTTTACCGTTACAACCCTGAAGCATATCGAGTAGGTAGTCCGCATCGATATCACCGTGTATGTATGCTAATCGTGCGAATAGGTTCATGGTCACAAGAAACCTTTTAGAAAATATACCTCCATGCATCGGCATGTTGTTCACGGAGGGTGATTTCGTGAATTTAATGGGCCGCAGTCTCCTTTGGTTCCCTCGCTTTGCCGACATCTATTCTTCAAATAAGGAGATCGGTCAGTGCCATGGCTATCAGCAATCAACGGCTAATACATCGTTCCGCAGGTGGCATTATGTCACAATTCGAGATGCTCCATGAAACGCTCATCGAGCTTGCGCGGGCAACGGGACCTCTTGTGTCAAATTTATTGATAGTAACCCCACGCCCATTCGATATTTGGGCTGATTGGAACAAGACAAGGGTATTTTTCCAATACTCGCAGCAAATGCACCTTTCGAGGAGTAATCGGACTCTACACACCTACTTCAATATGATGACAAAGGCTTGGGAAGAATTTGGACAGATGATGCCTAAAGTCTTGGATCTGTACTGCGCCAACCCTGACTGTGGTCGGATAGACCCCGCTCTGCAGTGCGCACAGTGTCGGACTGTGCGATATTGCAACAAAAGATGCCAGTACCAGTAAGTGGTATTCTAGTAATGTTTTGATAGCTGCTTTACTGACGAGAGATCATAGTCACTGGTATTACCCCGCATTCGAACGATCTCATAGCCTTGGGTGCGCCAAGCCGAAGCAAAAGATTTTATCGGACTAGACGCATAGGGTGTTACTCGCTATCCTCAGTTGATGGATTCTGCTGCGTCACAAGTGTCCGCTATAGGGCGCATACACAAACAGTACCTTCGGCAAACTAGGGCTACAATAGGTTGCCTTTTACTTATCTGTTCACTGTCAACCGATTAAGGAGTCGATTTCCCAGTGCGGGAGCGTACGTAGTAGCCCATGCCTGTGATGAACATGATAGCCAAACGCCACAAGCCAGCCAGCCGACCATGTATATTTAAGCTTCAAAATCTTAGGATGTCAGGCTTTGGATACCGTAGCGGATATATCAACAGCTCAAGGCCCGAGTTAAGAGCTAGATGTGTTGCACCCGGATCAAAGCAGTCCAAGTGTTCTCAGTCCAGTCCGACGCAATTCTTTCATCGTGGAGAGTTACGAGCGCAAGATACGTACCATCAGAGCGGTAAGTCCAAAGGTTAGCAGTCGCGCATCTCCGCCACTGAGTATGCAAAGCCTCTTCATCTATGTCGTGAGCTTCACCAGTTCATTCGCCGTTTTTCCTCAACCAGCCTAAACACGAGTGGAAGTTACCCAGCCAATCAGATCAACAGCCTAGTCTCTAGTGCTAGTCTGTTTTCTATAAAGTGTCTCTGCCTCGAGAGTCGTTAAGAGATGATACAAACTCGTATGGGAAGCAATACCCGCAGGTGAGAATTTCGAAGCTTTAACATAGATTTTCGGAATAAGCGGTCGATAAAGCCGTAACGAGATTATAGCCATTCCCACGTAGCCGCTGAGAGAGTTCGCAAGCAGTGAAATGTTTACTCATTCGCGCGACGTAGCCTTGATGTACTCAGAAAACGGCTTGCGTGGTCGTGGTCGTCAAGTGACTGGGCTGAGTTGAAAATGGCTCCAAACAGACGATTGATCAGCAAAGGCTCGTAAAAGCCTCTAATTGTGTCGCGTGCCCGATCAGACTTTGTAGCGGCAAGGTTCCATTTGAACGCTTCAAAGCCAACATCGCTAAGAGAGTTCGAGGATACCGTCTTCGATCCAATGTCAGATTCAAACGATCAGACCTCAGTTTCGGTGGTATTTAAGTAGAACGCCTTGCTCTTACCGAGAAAGCATCTCGGCCCGATACCATTAGTGTTGTAAGCTAGTCTGTAGCACGGCAGGACCTCGGTGAGTACCCTAGCACACTATCGTACTTCAGGGACCAGCTTTGTGCTTAGGAAAGTTTACTGCGTAGAACCCGTTCCTCTCGGAGATATTACCTCTATGTCCGTCGTGCAATGGCTATCCTCCCGCTGAAGGAGAATGCTCTGATCTATGAGTATCATGCCGGTAAAAGAGCATATACTATTTATAGGTTAGAATACTATAGATATGCATAATGATAATACTCGGCATAGGTACTGAGCTGGGCGCCGTCGCTCGCGTAACCTTTGGCACGCCCCGTCGGCCGGCATAGACGCCGGCAAGGTTGGGGAACGCAAGCGCCGCCGAGGCGGCGCGAGCGTGGCCGGATCTCCCGAACCGCGAGTGCGACTCGCCCGGACCGAAGGGCGGCGCGGCCTTGCAGGGGCAGCATGCGCCTGCAAGGCTGAGCCGCAAGCGTGCTCGCGGGAGGGAGATGCGGCCGCCCAGGGTCCACGCAGTGGGCCCGGGAGCCCAGATGACGGGAGCGGGTGGCCAAAGGCCGGACGCGAGCGTCACCGGCCGTATCTGGCGCCAGCGAGGGCGCCTCCGGCGGCGTGAACCACTTTGCACAGAGGTGGTGCTGGTCGGCATCGGCGACGAGGCGAGGGTTGACCAAGGACCCGAGATCGCCGGTCCGACTGGCCCAGTTCTGCCCGTGCGTCGAACATCCGCTATCCTATGGTCGAGGGTCGGGCTTGAGGGTTGGGGCCTAGCCTAGCGGCTTGCGTCAAAATGCGCGTCGGGCTCGAGTCGGCAGGCCGGTGTGGGGTGCGTAAATATCGCTAGGGTTGCGTGCAAGCCGCGAGGCAATGCAATATATCGCTAAGGTGCGTGCAGACACCGCTAGGGCGTGCATATCGCTACGAAGGAGTCATCTCGACGCGTGTAGTGGACGCCGTGCGAGGAATAGTCATCCCGACGCGAGTGGTGAGCACGATGCGGGGTTGGGTAGTGCGTGTATGAACGCAGTCCCGGGGATAGGTGGGTAGTACGTGTATGAACGTAGTCCCGGGGGTGGGTGGTGCGTGTATGAACGCAGTCCCGAGGCGAATGGGTGGCGCGTGTATGAACGCGGTCCCGGGGAAAATTATCTCGGCGCGTGTGGTAGACGCAGCGCGAGGGATAGTAGCCACGCCGGCGCGCGGAGAAAAAGCGACGCGCGACGTCGGGCGCTGACACGATATGATCGTGGTCAAGCGCGAGTCGAACGCGTCGCTGCGCGTGCCACGTGACCTGCCGCGGCGCGCCGGCGTTTTCCCTGCTCAGTATTGCGCATGCAGCTCCGCAGGCTCCGCTGCATGTGCTCACAATGAAATCCTTACCCTGCTAGGTGCTAAAGAGCTATTGGCGTATGACATGTTATCAGTGATAAAGGGCGCACGTTCGAAGAGACTTCTGCAATAGTCGAGACATATAAGCGGACTGAATGAGTATATCATATATATGATATACGCTGGAGTAGCGCTTTGGGATCTGGACATCGAGTACCGGTGTTGAATATATGCGCAACCGCGGTGACAAATTTGGGAAGTCCGACACTTCCACATGTATGATTTCTCGGAGCTACTCGTATGATTCGATGTCAGCCCTTGTGTAAGCAGATCAATATTATGCCGACGGCAGCGCATCAACACAAATATTTCCCGCCTCCGCGCTTACTAGCTCCACGTGACATGCTCCCAGGGTGACGTCAGGGAACTGTTCTCGGCCGCTCATCCCTGACTTGACAACACAACCACTACCACCACTGCCACCTACTACATCCACTAACCTCGCTCCTCCCTCTAGACATGGCAAACTGGTAGATCTCACCTATACACGTAGAAGTGTTGTTGTTAACGAGCTTGATAGGTTCGATGTTGCATCTCTTGTTATCGTGAGTAGCAAATTTGAAGAGCAGGCAGGAACGGACTCTGAAAATTGGGTTGATAGTTTTGTGCAATGTTCGGAGGGGCTATATGTGAGTCGTTACGCTGGTATACGTGTCCTTGGCGAGGTTGCTGATGGCGTCAATCTATCTTTAGACGCAGCCATGCTGCTGAACAAACAATTCTCTGGAGCCGTCGAGTAGGTCTCCTCTGCCCTCCATATCATTCTCAAGCTCATTGTTTCTCTCCATCTTTCTCCCCTCCCCTATACAGTTCGACGAAAGACAGGTAAGCCTTGGTTCAAATTGGGGTCACCGGGGCTGCGCGCTTACAGCCTTCGGCCATGACACAGCCTCAAAAAGCGCGGTCTGGATATTTCGGAGAATGGTCTAAAGGTCAAAACGGATAAGAGAATGGATCATGGAGATTATATCGGTGCAACGCAAAAGTGAGTTTTTGGCATGATAACAGAGTGTAAATGCGGTATCTGACTGATTTGTCTGAATTCAATTTTGATGACCGACTCGAACCTCTGCTTTTTTATCTCGTGTGCCTCTCCGTTCCAACAACACTCGATTTTTCAAAACGACGCGACTTCATTTCTCACCGTGATACATTTTCTCGTCACGACATCCCGTAACCGAACCCTGGATTTCATTTCATGTCGGTATTGAATGGGGTCTCTATCTCCCGTGGACGCAATAGAAACCTGGTTGGTGCACTGAAAAATGCGTCGTACGGCTCGCCAGTAAACCAAAAGGCGGTGCCCGAGTCGCTCGGGCAGGGATATG
This sequence comes from Ceratobasidium sp. 395, assembly GCA_019616345.1. NCBI lineage: Eukaryota > Fungi > Basidiomycota > Agaricomycetes > Cantharellales > Ceratobasidiaceae > Ceratobasidium > Ceratobasidium sp. 395. Next base: position 12,704 of record WSTH01001328.1, read on the forward strand.
ATGCGCCGGGAACGAGGCATCGGGCTAATTCTGGCAAGAAGTAGACTGGCAGGACGAGTGGGCGAGGGGACGAGAGTGTATCATATGGGAGGGGCGAGTGTGGGAGATCGCGTCGATCATGAACATGAGATATTGAACATGTGAGCTTACTACCCCTGTATGTCTGGACGTTTTCGGTATTTGTTGTTTGTCTTTTTACCCATTATGTATCTGTGTTTCTTGGAATACTAGCTTCGGGTTTGTAGAGTCTGGATGGCGAGGTGTGAGGGTGGGGATGAAGGTTTACTCGGCGGCGAGCGGTCGAAATGAAACTCGAGTGAATAGGAGGGTTGAGATGTTGCCGGCCTGGGTGTAAACGGCGTGGGCGGAGCCAAGGGGGAACTGTTCCGGCCGACTCGGGGGCATGGATTTATCTGCTCATTACTGGAGCGATGGGAACCGGTCGAGGTAAGAAGGGTCAGGCGGGGATTATTGGCCGGTATTTATACGTTTTTCACAATGAC
>WSTH01001329.1:0-13202 GCA_019616345.1 Ceratobasidium sp. 395
CAGACCCGTGCCACCACGCACGGAGAACCAATCTCCCGGTCTTACAAGGTTCGTGCCTATTCACCAATCCTACTTCATAATCATCCTCGGAGTGAGCACCGAGGGTGAAAGGGCTATCATATTTGGCCTCTAGGTACGTCGCATCGTCCCCCTTCAAGAATTGACACTTCCTCGTACGAATTTCAGATTTCTTTGCGGTGTAGGTAAGTCATTTAGCTCAGAGAGCTAAGTATCCATAACTCACCGTCTGTTGAAACCGTTGTTGGGTTGCTGTGGCCATTTTGCAAGCTCAGCTGATTTAGTCGCAATTTCTAGTTCCGTGAGAGGGGAGGGATTGGGCCCTACAATCGGTTCTGGGACAATAATCGCACCCGTCTCTGTACGGTTTCTGGTTGGAGTCAGTGCGTCGCCTATGACCTTCTTATATGACCTCCGCTCCCAGTTGAGTTGTTTCTTTACTTGTTCTAGTAAATCATCGTTGCTGATTACCTTGAGGTATGGCTTTATCCAGTGACTCGAAAGAGCCTCAACGCATCGACAGAGCCCCTCATTTGAACCCTCGAGGTGAATACATGCCCCGCGAAGGGCCTGAATATTGACTTCAACCAACAGAGCACACTCGGTGAGTGTCGCTACAAAGTTCTATGTCGAGTTCGAGAGTCTCTAAGCGTACTTTACAGGCTTCCAAGTCACGACTTTGGGCATGCGTTGCCTGGCCGGCGGTGGAGGGGTTCTTGTCGCTCCTTCTACGAGTAACATGCTCAGAGTTGGGCCATTAAATGCCTAAGTGTCTCGTTTGAGACACATAGTTTGACTTATAATGTATTCAAAAAAACTGAATTCAAGGCTGCTGTGTGTACGCACATCGTTCAATAGACATTTTACAGATGATATACAGAAAAAGGCGAAACCAAATAAAACAGGGGTAGGGGTGCTGCGTATTCACCAAGTCACGTGAAACGAGTCGCCCCTGTGTAAGTTGTGAGTATTTCGCGGCCCGCTCAATGGTTACACCAAAATGGGTTTCACGCGGGTACTCCCTGTGTCACCCGTGTGTAATTTGTGCCGACTCACGACTTACACAGCCTGTGTCGCCCGGCGCTTGGCCCTGTGTGTCCATATCTTGAAATTGACCATTCGCAAGCAGCGCCGAATCCCGGTTGTCGGTTACCGGTTATCGAATGATCCGTTAGCCGCCTGAACTCGCCTCTTGTTGAGGACCATCACCACCATATCTATAGAACACACCATGAACGTCGACCAGAAGGTTGTTGGACAGATTTTGCCACCTATCTCATATAGTATTCTCTGCCAAAACTTGCTGCCAGTGGACCTCTGTGTTCTCGTTTGACTCCCACTCTTCTAGTGCTGTTGGCTCGGGGCGAATATCCCATATGGATCAGATTACGGACTCTGGGACGAGCTTCAGTCTCTATTTCACTTGACTTGAGATGAGCCGGTGGCCGGTTTGGGTAGTCGGTATTTGGACCATGTTGGGTCGGGGGCTAGTAGCAACCAAGATCGCCTAAACTGGCTCTAGTGATCCAGCGGTCATAGCACATAAATTGAGTGGGAACATATCCGTTTTAGCCTAGTTCTACGATCTTGTGGGTGATCGGACTGTTCTCGCTAGAGGGTACATGTAGTAAAGGTAAAGTGCATCAGCTTATGGCCCTGATGCGATATTATGTTGAGGTCCTACCAGCTCACAAGCTTAGGTAGCCGACTTCGAATCTCCCGCACTCCGGAAGCATGGTCCATAAAGCCAGCGGACTCATAGCACACTGCAACGATCACTTTTGGATGTATGGTCCACCGAATAGCCGCAACATCAGGAACTGGCGAACCGAAGCTGCTGGAGCGTCTTGTGTATTGTGGTCGCCTCAACGACCTCCTCCTGTCTCTCTGCGTGTCGCTTGGACACGCTCTTGGATGGTGATTAGCGACTCTCTTGTGCTCAAAGAAATCGCTGCGCTTGGCTGGATACATGGCGATCGCGATCCTAGTCTACCGCTTCCTGGGCCGTCATTTGATTCCCGAATGTCCCAACGTCAGCCACATATGATTTGTTTGCCGAAAGCTGCACATATAATTGCCTAAACCAACTCGAGCTTCTGAACCTGAAAGCAGTCAATTGTATTTCTGCGTTTGGTCTTTACGGCATATGAGGTACGCTCAACTCCCTACCGGACGCACCCGTCATTGGCGGAGTTTTCTTGATCATTGTTCTACAACAGCTCGGCGAGCACTATCCTCTATGAAGTGAGCTTGGAGCACTCTATACACCAGCTTGGATGCCTATACTAGGAAACGGTCGACTACCGAGATTGTCGGTTGCGGAGCTATCTGGTCTGTTTTAACACATCAAACTTGCCAAACTTGGCCATGGGTCTTTCCTGACGAGAGGGGCCGCTTGATACCGCCGCTGAACCTCTCACCGAGCCTAGGACGAGCTAATATGTGACAGTGCTCTCAGGTCGCGCTATCCGCCCATGCTAGCGAGATGGAGCTCATTCGTCATATCCAGGAGCCCCAGACCCCAGATCAAACCTTGACCCTGTGATCGGCAGGGTGTTTGATGGGCGCCACGCGTCAAGACGCGCCCCCGGAGGCTGCACTTTCCAACCACAATGAGTCACATGTATCCGCCAACTCGAAAGATGAATGTTAGCAGGAAACTTTAGGTGAGTTACAATATTGCTCCTATATTTCGACTTCAGTAATTGCTAATAGATCGTATTTCGATCGTATCGCTATTTCTATTTCTTAGATTGAATATTTTTCCGTTCACGTCAATCTTCTGTTTGCCACACGCAGATCGCTCGACGCTGCTACATACCAAGTCAACTACGTCGCGTAAGTAGTCTCGGCGCTCGGTCGAAGAGGAGTCAAATTCCATTCCGACATAGCTCTATTTTCTCTCTCTCCCGACAACCAACACTCGATTCCACAACTTCTTACCCAGCTACACAAGCATCGCACACGACCCATCGCCGCCTTTGTCTAGTGCTTCAACCTCGCTGTCTGCCTCGTCGACCGGCTTGGGCTCCGGTAGTGGTCGATACCAGCCAGAACTGATTCTTTGCCCCTACCGACGCAGCAGTTGATATCAACTTCGAGCATCCTAAGCCTGTCGCTCATCGCGGCCTGGAAAGGCTTAGAAAGTCGTATATGCAAGTATTGGAACTAAGCGTATATATCCTAATGTCGAACAACCTTCGGTCTCCATGATGATAGTGGTAAACGGCATGATATTAATGTGGATTTCACGCTCATATGAATGGACTCTGTTACCGTACTAGTACCTTAGCGATAAGGAGTTGTTATCCTATGATGACTCGCGTTGGCAGTGTGAATGACTGTGGTCCCGGAATAGGCTGGGCTTATGTCTGGTGAGACAACGGCGACTGTTTGTTGTTTGCCGGCTGGTTTATCTGTCTATGATGTATTCGTGCAGTATGAGCAATATGGACATTATTTCCAAAAACAGTCACCTCGCGGTTGTTCTCCTATCGTCAGATTGACCCTATCTCCTCGTCTCTTTTCTTCTGGTAGCTAGGTATCAGCGTATCCTGCCCTGCATGCGATCCCGGGTGTAGCGTAATCATGATCGGGAGGGTCTCGTATTTGGACGAGACAAACATTGGCGACACGTGCGCAACCGATCCGCGTCCGAGTCAATCGATCCGAGAGCCATCATGAGCCCCTCGTCGCCAGCAGAATGACCACGGTATTTCCAGCCACGTCCAAACCGGCCCAGCGACCCTACATAGCAAGCATGCCGCTGGTAGGGAGTCGTAGCACGACAGTAGAGTATCGTAGCTAACTATTACTCTGAAACCCCGCCACGCAGCAACCCAATATCCTCCACTTCTCACTCAACCATCTCCCCTTCTTGAGATCGAGTACGATACAACGCTAAAATCTCTCAGCCGAATGGAAATCTGTGCGTATATTTCTGTCTAACGCGATACAGTCCCATCTCTCTGCTTGTGTCACCTTGCGGAATGCCTGCACCACGCCCACAAATCACCCAGACAAGCTATCTCTAGTACCCAACGACGCGCCTGATACTTCTAAATCCGAACTAGAATGTTAGCCAAGGAGGAGGAGGACTGCGTCGTATGCGCACCTTGCTCGCTGTGGTCGTCAACAACTCGACGATGCTCTCTAGTGTCAACGGACCCCCACCCGAGGAGTAAATCTGGCAAGCCGCATAGTCTAGAGGCGGTGTATATCAATGATAACCGCAATAGATGACGCATCTAAACCATCGTTCATCGCGTCCGGGTAGAACACGTCATTGAAACTGGCCCGGCCAACCAGACTCGCCTTGCTTAGTCGCTTGATGGCCGTCCGCCATATAATCCGAACGACTAGAGTCAACTTCCTCCCCCCTCACTGTCTCTCCGGCCAACTCTGACTATACCTCGGGTGCCAATAGCCGCGTCTAGAGTAGCCCGCGGGGAAGGCTTATACTAGTCGCGAGGCGGCAATAGACCCCCTACTTGACCTGGAGACGCATCTGGAGGACTACCAACGAACCTGAACCGCCAGCTTTTTCTGTATATTTTCGTTGCAATCGGTAATCGATCGCATATTTGGCACTCTTACTGGGCAAAAACAAATCTGATTGGCGATCATGACTCTTGGCACGACGGGTTCAAGTTGTTTACCCGCTTTTTGGAAAATGTTTTCTACTTGCTCCGTTTGGAACTATCGTACATGTTGGGCGGCGGAGCCGCCGGATAGGGGCTTTCATCACGTGTTTCCGTCTGTATATAAGTCATGCATATACATCCGGTTCTGGGGGATTCCTCCCCCCGACCATCGTTTCTAGTTCATCGTATTCGCGTGGTCGCGACGCTCTCGACCTCGCGCAACAGTACACCCACCAGCACTTCTCGACTCACTCTACTACGTAGTCCTGTTCTGTCCTCGACTACTCGGCGCTACTCCGAACTAGACATGCACCCCCGCTAACAGTGCAGAACTCGTCACGCCAGCCGCCACGCCTCCTGAACCCTTGAGCGGCGCGGCTCACCGTTTCGACTCTCGTAGCTCCTAAGACCAGAAACATAGCTTGACCTGCATGCTACAACTACCGCCTTTCCATTCTTAGCGCCCAACGAGCTCCGACTGGACTCCTTGTTCATTTGCTTCGAGTACTCACAGCAAGCCTGCTCGGCTGAATATATCAACATTCAGGGTTTCCTGGCTGAATACCACATCTTCAGCATACATCTACAGGTTGGGCTTCGCCTCGTCCAACGTCTCGGAACATAGTCGACATTCGTCCTCCCTAGTCTTCCGCTCGAGAGTTATTTCGAGCTGCCTCGTCTACGCTTGGTCATGGTAAACGTAACTTTCCCTTCTTTGTTATGTGAAACAGTGGAAGAAGTCTGTATATCCTTATTCATCGCTCGCCCGCAGATTTTCGTAATCCAAGTCATACATCAGCGCCCAACCAGTACTGTTGAGGATGACACCGAAACGTTCGGTCACTCAATGGCTGTGACTTAGCTAGTCGTGCAGTAGAAGCGGGGATGTAATGTATTCGTAGGACAATGTAGATACAACGAATACAACGGTGGAGACGGGGATGCGAGGTGGTGGAAGAGATTCGATTACACATCCGAGCATACACGGCTAAACCCCGGGGGCATACCCCCGGGCACCCCCTACTCCAACGGTCGTTAAATAGACGAGACAGTAACGAGTCGGTACATAGCGTGGTAAGCGTTTCGGCATAACGAGTCATCGGATAACGAACGCGTAAGTGTACGCGTGTGCATACACGTAGGTGTACGCGTATACCTTTCCTAATCGATCTCTTCAACAAGTAATAATTCACATCCACCTGCCATCTGAACTCCGCCATGCCACTGTGTTTGGCGTCAAGCCGTTGAGAGCTTTGTTACATACATATGGATGATACCACTAAATTTGGTACAGTCGCGTATGGATATTCGAGTTGGAAGTTCCTATCCGGGGGTTGAGGAAGGACTGGTGTTGGTTATGAAAGGTATAGTAAACCGTTCAAACCGTTCAAACCACAGTTTAGATTCGGTTTTGACGAAGCTGGGCACTCTTATAGCGCCAGGATACTAGTTCTTTGCGCGTTGATTTGTAATACCAAGCTAGGTGGCTGGGCGTGGCCAGCAAGCCAGGGTTTATTTCGTGAATGCGATGGGTTTTGTGCGAGTGAGTTTGAGGATCATCTTTGGAAGTGTGCGTGGTCCAGGGCCACAACGAGTATAAGGTTTTGAAGATGTCTAGGTTGTTAGAACCTTTCCGTACAAAGTAATGGTTACCCAGGCCGAGAATAACATTGACAGTACATTATACTTTTAAATATAGTTATATATTCTCACAAATATGAGCCTCGTATTCGGGGGCGCATGTGTTGTAGCCAACTGAGCTGCATGTCCATTTCTGAGCAGGCCTAGGAGAACCGTCGACACGCCAAGTCAGGTCACGTGCCGCACGTGCGACGCATTCGACCCGCGCTTGACGGCAGTCATCTCGTGTCAGCGCCCGACATTGCACATCACCCTTTCCTCCCCACCTTCCGCTGGCTTAATTCAGCTCTCTCAATGCGTCAGTCGCGTTTGCGATCCGGGAGGTCCGGTCACGCTCGCGGCGCGTCTCGATGCCATGGGGCTAGTCCAGCTCTAGTGAGCGTTTGTTAGTCACTATTTAGGTTTGAATTTGCGCTTATACCATAAATGACCCATCGAATCTCACAGTATACTGTTTGTGCACAATGTTTTAGATATCACAGCCGCACGTCTACTAGTACGTCCAGTTACACGATACACCAGGGCATGTGCCTCACACGATGTCAAAAGACAAACCATCCAGCACCAGGCTGATCCGAGAAAATACTCTGGAGCGGCTAGAATGGCTATCTCACTCAGCTAACTGAACACAGCAACGGTGTGCGATCGTGCCAGACGTACGGAAGTCGGCATCAACTCTCTGCGCCGAGCAGATTCGGACGCAAAGTCGAGTCGAACCTGTACTTGATCTTCTGCAGCTTCTCCACCCAGTTGGCAGTCTCTTCCGATCCAGCCTGAGTTGGCTCAGGGTGCGGAACTTGGTCTGGGTCGGTGTGGCAGAAGTCGACCACAAGCTGCATAGTGCGGAGAAGCTGATCCGCGTGTTTATCTTCTCTACCAGTTTGTTCTGTCACCTGTTCCAGGATCTTCTCCTCAGACGGTAGTTCGCTGTCGCTGAGAGCAGGCGTAAGCTTCTTGAACTCGTCGTGGCAGCTAACAAGAGGCTTGAGCCTTGACTGTCGGTCAGACAAGTCGATGTCGTTCCGAAGCATAGTTGTAGCCATGAGGAGCTTGAAGTAGAAGGTAGCTATAAAGTCAAGGTACCTACCCGAGGCGAACAAGAATCTCAAGAGCACCCGCAACTGGTTCTCGTCCTCCCGCAACAGGCTCTCGTCTTCCCACCGCGGTATGAATGGATGTGATCCGTTGTCCGCTATGGGCTGGGTCGATACGAGGACATCGATGCAAGCGTCTTCTATCATATTAGACTGTATGCTGCAAAAAAGAATAAGAGTAGGCACAGATGACCTATCCCAATTAGGCTTCCAAGCTCGCAGGAGTAATAAATCAAATAAAGCTCCGTTTGAGCGAGGCAGGTCTACCGCAATATTCTGCGTGAGGTTTTCGTGTGAGGATGTAAGATGGGTAGACCAATTGTATGATGACTGGGGAAGTGTGAATATTCCACAATGCAGTAACGGGCTTTGTTCGACAGTTCGCATGATAACATAGTGGAGGTTAGATAATATTGCAGGAGAGGATACTTTAAGCGCTCCTATGCTCATATGCGGAAGTAGCCCAATCAGCCCGAACGTGAACATCTCGTCGACTTCTTCTGTCGTGGGTTTGACTTTCTGGTAGTGACGAAGCACCTGCACGGCACGTTTCTCTCGGCCCTCCCTGGTCTCTGCTGGCCACTCACCACCAGGGTACAAGTCCACCGCAAACGCAGTGGCGGCAAGTGTGATCGATATGGTCTGTGCGATGGCTGGGGCAGTAGCTCGAGACATCAAGAAGATGCAGACAAGAATGGAGGGCAGTAAATCAAAGCGGCGGTATTCTTGCTGGGACCATCCTCTAATCATGTAGTATCGGAGCGACTCTAGCAAGCTAAGTAGTGCTGGTTCCGGAATGTGAGTACCTTCACTAGAGATGTGCCGACTGAGTAGAGTAGCCAAATAAGTGACATGTATATTAGGGACCGAAATTCCACTGGAGAGCTCTGGATTCATGGGATAATTGGCAAGCTCTGGACCCCGAGTGTATGGATCATTGATACTATCCCTTGCGGGTTCTTCATAGCGAGAGTGGCTTAACTCTACGCAGGCGGTCAAGGCTATCGCAAGTACGCTAGAGTGTACCGAAACTTTGTCAGCGTACGTGATAAGACTAACGACAGTTTAAGGTCAGTTATGTTCATAACCTCATGCTTGTTAAGTAATGTGAGACATACTCGGCTTGGATCTTTGCCACAGCAGAAGGGTCGCGAGTGGACAGGTAGTCGCGATGATCCCATGTTGCCGAAGAAATCCCAAATTTGTATGTGTCTCCGGATGCAAGCATGCTGTATGCGCGACCGTACCTCAGTGCAGGGTACAGCGCATCAGTATTTTTCGGGTGATACTCCCCCGAGCTGGCGTCTTTCTGAACACAGGTTTGCAGCCGAGCGTACACTACTTCGAGAGCTCCATTTTTGGCAAGCTCCGCGTGAGGTAGTCCAGCTCTAGCGCCAGAGATTGCCTGCAGCGCAACGTTGACGGAGTGTGAGTCCTCGCAGTTCGCAATCATCCATGCGAGCATCTGGCTGGTCACGGCGTCCATAGGAGTGTATTCATTCTCCTTGCTTTGACTATCCATATCGTCGCTTTCAGGATGAAGCCAGTCATGAAGATGCACCAAGGCAGTTCTCAGCCATTCAGGACCACCCAACCAAGGATAGGCGTAGTATACTACTAAGAAGATGGTGCGGCGGATTTTTTCCCATAGAGTGATGAATTTGGGAAGAGCAATGTTGCGAGCTGAAGTGACCGGAGTGCTGTACGGACAGAACTGATCGAACCATGGAAGTATCGTAACAATCGTATAAACGCAAGTGGCGACTGAAGTAACAGCCGTTATAGGAATGGCTACTCCGATGTTCACGTCCCACAGGTATATACACAGCCCTACGGCGAACAGCACTATGTCGCACGATGTGAGTCACGGTCGATGCGAGTCTGTTGTGATGTACGTAGCGCTATATGCATAAGCCCGGGCAGGTACGTCAGCACTTCCTGCATCTTCCACCTCTCCATCCCGTTCCACTTCTGCTGTCGTCTTCGACCTTGCTCATATATCTGACCGGATCGACCGGACATGAACTTGTAGCACCACTCCTTGGCGAGCATGGCGATCAGTGACACGGCGACGCTCAGACTGAGCGAGAGTAGCCAGAGGACGTTGACGACGACAGACGCGTGAGGCGGAGAGAAATCGTTCAGGTCTGACTCCTGGGTAGACGGAGGCGCACTGGCGATGGGATTGAGCTTCTGAGAGATGGCTAGTAGTGCTTTAGCCGACGACTCGGTATAGTCTGGCTTGAGGTCCTTGAGACTCTCGATGATAAACCTGTTCGACAGGGAAGTGATCAGAGCGATCACATCACTAGGTGTGAATGCGCTCTTACGCGGTGGAGATAGCCGAGAACAGTGCGGCCTATGTCAAATTGGGTGAACTGGCGGGACAAGACCATATGACACTGAGGGAGACTCACGAAAACTGGATCAACACGTCAGCGCCTATCCACGACGTCAGCAAAACCTGTTTTTCTCTTTGAGTAGGCGCCTTGTGGTGAGTGCCTATTTATCCGACTTGAGCACAATATATGTGCTAACGGGTGCCGTGAGATCTGGTGAGAACATTCAAACAAGTCACGAGGCAGGTCACGTGGCGACGACGATCATGTCTTCACCCTCCTCGCAATTGTCGAGCGCGCGCAAGCGCGTCAGAGCCTCCCCCGAATCCCCACCTGCCTCAGAAGTTGGCCCTAAGGTCGTCGTCCTCCCTCCCCCCGAAATCCCTTCTTTGGGCCCTCCCCTTCAGGTCGACCCCGCTCTTGCTAAAGCCACATCCCTGCGTAAAGCAGTCCTTGATCTGCTCCCCCGCGGTGCAATAACTGCCCCCCTGCCGAACAATGCCCTCGGTCGTGAGGATTATTTCCTTACTTTCAAAAGCAGGCTACTCGAAGGCATCAACCTCATCGATGCATATCTCACAGAGCTTCGCCCTGGGCGAAAGCCTACTTGCACTAAGCACTGCCCTGCCTCTGCTCACTTCAAGGCCTTGGCAGCGAAATCTTTCGTCGCCAAATCTGTTGCCACGGACGCTCCCTCTTTGCCGCCCACCCCTGCACCCGCCACTGGCTCTAACTCTGTTACAGTTACTGTTGCCAACAGTGTTGTTATAAACGGACCGAACCCCGGAGTTGGCCGAACGTTTGTTCGTGGAGTGAACAAGTTGGTGGGGCCGTTCGTTCGTTCATTGAATTTGAAATTAGTGTCCAATACTTACGTCAAGCCCTCGCTACATCAGGAAAAACCTCCCCTTTCATTAAGATCTGGGGTTTCAATTCACGTGAATTTAGGCCATTTAGCAAATTTAGCAAAATTTAGCTACATTGATCTAAATTCCATAAATCTGGTGCCAGAAGCCACCAGACATGCCCTAAGCCCTGCCAGCATACACTAGTAGACCAAAAAGGTGTTTTGAGACAGATCTGGCACAATTGGAAATTCCTAAATCCAGGGTCAATTTACCTAAATTTACCTAAATTGAGGACCCCCCCAGGCAAATTTAGGTAAATTTAGCTGAACAAAAAGGGGGGGGTCGTTAAAGTTCTAAATCCCTTAATTTAGGTAAATTTTACGCAGTTTGGGTGAAACTTAACACCCCATTTTTCCTGACGTAGTTGCATACAGCCACCTTTTAAGCACGGTATACTTTGTCTACGGGGTATGTTGGCCTTACAGAATAGTCATAGAAGCTCTTATATGCCATCCACCATGCTGTGTGAGCTGGATAGTTATACAGAAAGATCGAATGCAACCGGGACTAAAATGCAAACTTACTTGAACTTACTATGCCGATTAAGCAGATATATCAGTATTTTTCCGGGACTAGTCAAGCCTTCAGGTCGTTTTGAAAGGTCTGCATTGAGCCTTTTGGTCCCATTTGTTATCATTTCCAGTTTATCCCGCCCAGCGGTGTGGGTTGCATGGCCATCTGTTGCCTCACGACCAGATCACAGACATGTCATTCAATGGGTAAATGTAGAGCTTTCATAGATGAGCTTTCGGAGTGGTAAGCGATTGTAGAGTGTGTTGGTTTTGGAGTGCGAGTCAACGTTATCACGATTTAACGAGAGAATTGTAACGTTAGGGGTGTGTTTGCCTCCGGAACATATTGCCTAGCTGTTTGTTGCGCCAGACATATTATTTCACAACGTTCCGACTGCCCTCTTCTGGCCTTCGCCACTCTCATAGGGGGTTTCAACGGGATAATTTACATCTTAGGCAAACAAGCTCCACACTGATCACGGGGTTATGAACGAACGAACGGTCTGAACAAACAGCTTAGTCATCCAACAAACCGGGCCGACGAACGAACCGGTTCATGGGTTGGTGGGGTCCATAACAACACTGCTCACCATAGCTCTTGGTCATGCTATCGGTGGCTGTGGAGCTCCCTTGGGCTTTGCACTACCCTTTGATGAGCTGTGTGAGCCCTTGGGTGGGGCTCAGTGAGCCTCATGAGCATCAACCGGGTGCTCATGAGCCCTATGAGCCTCCCATCATTGCTCACAAGGCTTGTGAGCTCCATCCCAATAGAGTATCATTATATTGGCATTTTTGCCCGATCTTCTCAGTACGCAATGTGGTTGTATATACGATGCGACAAGTGAATAAATTATTTACGGCAAATACTAGTTATATTGTGAGAAGAGACGACAGAGCCCTATACGCCAAGTTCCAAACAAACACCATCTATGCATAACACAGCGTGATCAGAAACTTGATTACTCAAAAACGGATGTGAAAACACGTACTAGTGGTGGTGTTTAAGGGGGCATAAATACCGCCGCATATGAAGTGGGCCAATCATATACAGGGCAAGCTTATAATAAGCATAGGCAAGCAACAGTCAATTGCACTTACACACCGTAAACGCTTAAACATAGCGTCGTTAATCCTATGTTAAACGAGCCTCGAGAAGGGGCGGAACAATATGGTCGTTGGTGTGCGAGTACCTACATTGGTACTCGTTGTAATATACTCTTGGACAACGAACAAGCTCCACTCAATCGGCTACGCCGTACCAGATCGGTCTGTACCGTAGCAATCACTACCACGAACGGCATATCCTATCAATCCAAAGCGTCGATATTGGAGCAATCAGCCCCACATATACCCAAGCTACGCCCAGTGAATTAGGCGTACCCAAGGGTGTGTCTCTCATCTTTATCCTCACACAACCATGCGCATGCCACTCGTCTCTTCCCTCAACTTTACCCGCTCACTCGGCCACATTGATAGCTTAGTAGATCTCTGGCAGCAGATACCTTTCACGCAGAATGCTAACACTTAAACCCCATATTTGAACTGCAGCAATCGTGACGTGATTTGTCGTGCCTTTAGGCTAATGCGTTGTACATAACGATCCCTACAGCTGCCGATGTTCCGTTGTCTCTTGCGCGGTTCACCATTCACTAGATGTATACCCCACCTTCTTTAGTTATCGTATTAACCATGGTGTATTTGCGTTTCATATCTCTACGCCGCATTGTAAGCCAGGCATGACACACAACATCTATTTCTGTTGTATAGGTACTGGGCGCTCACGAGGCTGGTGAGCGCTCCAACACTCCTCATAGCGCATACAAGCGCCATTGTGGTGCTCATGAGGCTCATGAGCTCCATGAGCAGATCAAATGAGCCTCGTGAGCCCCGGACTTACCCTCGTGAGCCTCGTGACTTGTTTTTTTTTTTTTTTTTTTTTTTTTTGGAATACATTTATAACGCGTTACACAAACATAGAGTCGAACCACGCGGGGCACAGCCCAGGAACACAAGTCAACAGGGGGCGTCAACAGACAAGACAAAGGGG
>WSTH01001330.1:0-13199 GCA_019616345.1 Ceratobasidium sp. 395
GGGGGAGAGCGGCTGCCTTGGCTGTTGGTGCTGCCGATCGAGCTGGTGCGGCTGCTAAAGAACCGGCTGGTGCCTTGGTCGTTGGTCGTATCGTGGCTGGGACGGTCGTTCCACATCGGATGAGTCGTAGGCGGGGGAAGAGCCGAAGCCACTTTGGATATACTAGGCGGGGACACCGACGAGGGCGGGCTCGGGGACAAAGGATACGGGCGGGGGGCGCGAATAGGCTGTTGCTGCATAGTAAGACCAGACTAGGAGGGAAACGCGTGAGCATCAACCTGGGAGGGGGATAAATACAAAACTCACGTTCGGCTGGGGGGCCATCAGGTTGACGGTGGTCGTCGAGCGCAAGGACAGGCAAATATCAGACCCAAGCGGTACATGAATCCCGCAAAACTGCGGAAGCTGATCACCCCGATAACCTGCAATTTTCCACTCAGGGGCCCCTGCGCTCTGACGACTCTTTTTTTGCCTTTTTGCCTCCTCCCATGAGTCTCGCTCTCACCCTCTGCTTCGCCCGCGCCTGCCCCGCCTACCGACGCCCTGCCCAGGTCTTTTGACACTCCGCTCGGCTGACCGGTCCCGGCTTCCGATCCCATGACACAATCCGGATGATACGACATAGACCCTAGGTATGACTCTTGGCCCCCCTCCTTCCCGCGTACGCGCAGAGTCGGTAGTTGTTTATGGAGGAGTTGTGTGCGTCGAAGTACATAACAGGACATCATCGCCCCGTCGTCTGGGCCGCACTTTCCTCTTCCGGACTATGATCACCCCGATATCGCACGTGCACAGGAACCGCCCATCCATTTTTAATCAAATTTTGCCCTCTTTCCTACTCTTTACCGGCCGGTGGCGCTGCCCTCAGAGCCTGGGCCGCACAACTCGCGATCCTCACACGATGGGCCTGGTCATACTCAACGCCGACCATCGACAAGCTATCATCATGACGTTCTACATGACTTCCCCTTCCACATCCCCTCGACCCGCATGCACACACGCTTCCGCCTTCTACAGCTTCCCTCATAAATCCCCTCCACCACCCGGCCTCTGACTCTGTGAAATACCCTAACTCCCCACTCAGCCAATTTCACTCGACGGGGGCATTCTGCGACACGTACACGTACACAAGCTCATCGCGCACCGATCGTATTTTAAACCAAACGCGATCCGATCCCACACAACGCCCGCAACCAAACCAAAGCCCACATGCGATTGGCGGGAGTGGAATTTGGGCCCCTTCCTTCTTTTCCATCGTACACCCAACTTTCAGACTCAGCGCTCCCCATGACTCGTATACCACGTTCGAGGGGTGGCCCTAGCCCATCATCTATCGCTGTGATACCTTTTTGTCCAAGCAGAACTATAGAACAAACAATAAAGTTTACGCCAACTACGTTGAGGATTTCAGTTGCGACACAGCCGTGATACATAACGTCAGATAAGATAACACCCATCACGTCTTTCTCGCCTTGCTTCCTACATATACCGACAAGCTCTTCACAAGGACTAGCTCTGCGGAGAAGTGAGATGGTAAGCACACGGAGAAGGTGGGAGATACATACCGGATATACACATTTTGCGGGGAACGAACGGCCTCATATCACATACGACGATCCGTACGAAATAAGCTCATCAACTGCGGGGTCGTATTGCTTGGAGTACCGCCGTGGCAAGCTTGGCAAAAGACGTAATTTCATCGTAACGAACGACACAACAACTCTTCCCACCATCCACGTCGCAAAACTCTCAAAATTACAATCTCTCGGAAGATAACGGAATAGTTCCACGTATTGCCTAAAATCGCAGCGTATGATTCCAAAGACATGGATATTCCCATATCTTCTGATTACTCCCAAAACAAGCTCACACTGTCCCTGATCTGACGCGCTCGGCTGGTTCCTGGATGACTTTCAAGCTCACGTGGCTAAACGCGTCGACGGGGTGAAGCGCCCACGTATTTTACGAGGCGCCCGCACGAGAAGTGCATGATTTTTTGCCACTGGGAACGTTAATAGGTACGTTGTACATGAAAGGTGTGTACGAGAGCTATGGATGTATTATGTCACAACCTATTGACGCGTGCAGTGGACGTGCATAACGTCAGAAGTCGATGCGGTAGTTGGCGCCGATGAGTACATAGGGAAGTGGCTAAGCCCAAGGAAACAATCCTTTTCATTGAACCTACCATGGCTATAGCCGCAAGGCGCGCAATGACACCCGATCGACCTTATTTCTCCTTGTTCGATTCGTTAACCACCCCGCTAATGAGCGTTGATAACCGACCTCGGGTTCTCCAATTCCGTAGCGCCCACCTTAATTGGAATGGGTATGTATGCCGTGAGCCAGCGAGCCCGGAACCGGTAAGACTAGTTTTTCAAGCGCTGTCTAGTCGCTGCACTTTAAATTACATTAGGGGTATTCAGAGCTGCAATTCTGAGCTCATTCTGGTGCCAATTCTCGTCTGATTCTCGGGTTAGCCAATCACAGACGAGAATTGGCACCAGAATTGGACTCAGAATTGCTCGAGAATTGGAGCTCTGAATACCCCTGTTAGCCATTGTGATCTACATACTCCTACGTGACCGCAATGAGAGGCATGCAAGGCTCTCACATTTCTGAATGCTGTCCTCAGTATGCCCGTCGCTCTTACGGGCTGAAACCTAGATATATTGACCAGCATACGTGTAGCTATCATAGCACCTTGCACTTGCAATAATGACACGTAATAGCGTTGGCGGTTCGGCCGTTCCGTCACCGAGGCGCAGTCAATCTGATAAATGTGATGCATGGCGATGGCGGTGTGTTCGGCTACACCCCCGCGTAGCCGCTCTGTGTCCCCCAGCTTGGCTCTCAAGACCTAAACAAGGCCTTCTCTTCACATGTCTGAGTTACCCACGTCCCCCGCTTTTCGCGCAGGCTGTAGTGCAAAGTAAAGTGACTCTTTGTTCCAACCTTCCTAACCTGCTGCGGACTGGAGCGGTGCAAGTCATACCGAGTCATATGGCATATCAGACGTACAGCTTGCGTGCGTCTTAGGTCTAGAACCGACCACTCCTGGAGTCAGATCTCTTTGTTAGGTGTATACTGGGGTAGATTCGTTATTTGTACTTGTTTATGCTTCTCCTAACAATAGCGCCAACTCTAACGCATGCGCACTCCCCGGAGCAAACGCGACCCCGGTTGGTCCGAGCAACGTCTACCAACAGCCACGAGTGAGATCGAACTAGATTTGCCATTCAGAAACTCAGTTGCGATCTTTCTCGGAGACGAGCGAGCATCCTAGCAACAAATACAGACAGCCTTTCTTTAAGTCCTCGCGATGAGGCTGAGCATATGTGAATGTTGTAATTTGAGCACCATAGATTCCAGAATGAATGCATTTGCGATCGATGGTTGTGCTACTTAGCTGTTTCTGTTGATAGCATTTATGATACGAGTGGGTTAGCCAGTAGAGGAAGATTGCCGATCAGCAACCTCAGGCTGTACTCTAACTTAGAAGTAAGCGTTAATCACGTTTCAAATCACTCTTTCGTCTTTGTGTACCCGTTTGTATATACTTATTATTGTCTTCTATGTAGAAAACGAGTTTCACCGATATCTCGGCTATGTACGCTAGTCTTAGCTTTCAATCCGACTCGAAGGCTGAGGCTATCGGCCTCTAGTGGCCGGAATAGTGTGACGTCGCTCGCCGAACGCGCTCCGAAAGTCCCAATATGGCGAATTTATCGGCGTCACCGGGGTCGAGAACAACAGGTGCTGGTAGAGGCTGCCGGACCATATGGATACTTTGTGCTGCTAAGCAACACGATTCATTCCTAGCTGTTGCAGAAGTGTCCTTGGGGTCTTGAAACATAGCATAGACGTGGAATAAGGCACATAGATAATTGGTGATTAGTGTTGGGACCTTCGAAATCCGATCTCTACACTAAACGTATTATTACCTCAAAAAGGGGTGGCCAAAATTGACCTAGAGTGTGAGTGGCGAACGCGCAGCTTTGGAGAAGTGAACAATAATGGATAATTGAAGAGCAAGACGGCGGCCGATGCTTCACAATCTTGATTATCTTTGTAGCCTCGTTTTGTATGGCCTAGTTCACCTCAGACGCTCGGTAGATACGCTATGACCGACAGGACCAAGGGTTTACCAAATTACACACGTTGTGTCTTGTTGGTACAGTGATTGTGATATGCAGCACCACAGAGCAGGCCTTTCGTGGCCGAACGTCACTCTTGACGTAGCACTACAGCAGCCGTTAGGAGGCATTTCGTCAGCACCCAGGAGAAACCACGTATATGCCGGTCTGATCTACACTTCGTCATGGTACTATTCAAATACAACAGTGCTTGAAAACGCGTTCGGATTTAAGCATGACTCCAGTTGCTTGCCGGGGCGGGATAGGGGGTCCCGGTTTTGTACAAGTCAGAGCATGTTGTACATCAAAAGGGCCAGACCTCCAACGTGACTTAGCACTCCAGATAGGGGCTCAAATTTGTCTTCTAACTCAGCTAAAGCGCTAGAATTGAGCTTTCGATGCTCAAAGAACTTGCGATAAGGCTGCATGCTGAAACCTATTGGCTACTCATAGCAAACAATTCACATAGCTATTACCCAGGAACCTAGGAGTAGAATTGGTCCGCCCAGTGGACATTTATATCTGACACGTGCATATAGAGCATTCTTGGGAGAGTACAGTATTGTTGGGAAATTGGTCCATTTCAGTGATCGCAGCATAGAAGAATCCATAGGAAGTGCACAGGCCTGTATTGCTGATGTAAAATTAAACGAAGACTAATGTAAAGGTAGGCTGCAAATTTTCGAGGCCTTAGAGCTAGTAGACACAATGTAGAGATTAAATTAGGCCAGCCCCAGCTGAGTCTTCTATCCGGGTGTAGAACGCAGAGTGCTATTCACTTATGGGCCATTTAGAGAGTGTAAAAACGTATTAAACAAGATCTATGGAAGCACTAGACTTAGCTTTTGACTCTTTCGTACTATGTACTACGAAGGGTCGCCTTAGGTTTGCGACTGGGTAAAGTGCAGATGATGAATGTGGCGCTTACGAACAGACCTAGCATCACGGGATCCTTGACATACTATCACGTGATGTGAGGAGGCGCTCCAAACGAAGCACATCCGAACTTGGAGTTTAGCGTTAACTTCTAACGAACAGCCTATGGCAGTCATTCCTACTTAGGCTGAATTATTTCAAATAGCTGAAGATATAGCAACAAACAGGCCTCCCAGAGCAAATGCATATGCGACAGACGCCTCAATCTGAGGTTCATATAGGCGGGTATGGCCGAGACATCCAATGTATCAAATAATATTTATTACTTGTAGTGGAGTTGCTGGATCCGTTACGATCCGGTTAAATCTCACAAGGTTTAGCTTTCGATGACATTAATCGGTACCAATTATTAACTAGAAGCCGTATCCATACGACAAGTCCAAGAACACCGAACCATTCCTCCAGCGTTGGCTCCGCCTCAAGAGAATGGCTCCCTATCAGCCTCTATCGTAGCGTTTCTAATAGTGTTAGATTTTCTTGCAGGAAGCTTCTAATTAAGGATTTAACTAACTAAAATAGTGAAGCTCCCACCCTACCAACAAGGGTTCCATCCGATCAAGCGTTTCTATTTCCCATACAGGATGCGATGCCGGCCGCATATAGCGAGCCCAGAGGGTATATAATGCGCGAGGCAATTCCCTTGCTCCAATACTCTGGTGAATACTTATGTACCCCATATCTGATAATAGCTCGAGTCCCTTGGAGAGGTTGGTTGTGGTGCACCAGCGACTAGAGATTGTCAAGTATTGCGTTGGTAAGGGCACAACTAATATCAGCTTATAATAGTACACTTACTTTTTAGCTAGTTGCAACTCGAACAATGCTAATATACGATATTCTAGTCAATCTGGAGAACGAGATTCGTTATATATGGACCAAGCCTTGGTCTTTCGTCCGGTTTATTTACCATCTCAACCGGGTCTGGCCGGTTGTTCTCTTGGGGTTGGCAGACTTTCGTTGTACTCCATATTCTAGAATGGCTCTAACAAGACTACCTGACACATAGGCTCACCACGTCAAGTAACTCCACCGACTTTCAGCCTGGTTCCGGACTCTGACAACGCGATTTTAGCATTCTTCCTAAGCTCGCCTTCTATTCAGGTTTGTGGTAGCCACAGATATCCATAAATGTACCAACTGATTGATTTGAAAGACGTTAGTTTAACGCTAGGGTCCGTCATTGAGAACTAATTAATGCTGCGACTTCATTCAGGTGCAAGGTCATTACCACAGCCACCTCGTACGGAACAGTCATCGCTGTTGCCTGCATAGCACGTAAGTGATGGATAACCAAGATATCATATGATTGAGAATAACTAAAAGATCATAGCGGTGACGATGATCAGAGTTTGGGCTTTGTATGAGCGCCCGTAAGTTCTCATAAACTAATGTTCAGTGCCTCGAGTCAAACTCCGATATTGTCCACGATTAAAGGAGAGCTCTGCTAGCGTAAGTTACTTGCACGCATGGCGTTGACTTCACCGAAAAGCGAGCTCACCCACTAATAACCTTCTTAGATGGTTGATTAGCACGCTGGTCGTGTTAACTATTGCCGCATTTATCGAGCTCGAGTTTCAAGTCGATGTAAGTATACGTGGCTATTGCTAAACCACCGAGCTAATAGGATTGACATGGTTATAGAACAATGCCTATTTCGAGAGTCCAGGTACGCACCCAGTTTTGTCACAGGGCTTTCTTGAATAACTTGAGTAAAAGTACCAGATCTACTTACTGGATGCATAGTTCGCCTCAGTTCATATGCTTGGATTCCGTATCTTTTTATGCTGATCTATCAATCTACCATATTCGCGTTGACGTTATGGAAAACCTGGAAACTCACTCAAGAGTTCGGGACAATGGCCTTGACCAGCCGACTTCTCCTCGAGTGAGTTTTTTGGTTTAGGCGCGACGTTGATGTTGTTGAGTTGAATGGCTTTATTATTAGTGGGTCCTTGTACTATGCTGTCGTATTGGTCGTGTTGTTATTTTGTTGCATAGGAAGCACGTTTGAGAGTATTAGGGGAGCTGCGGTTGCCTCTGGGTTCGTGTAGTGGTAGCATTTCTACTCGTTTAACTTGGCGCTAAAATCTTCGAGCACAGATTTATCGTCACGACAAATAGCCTCATGTGCAATCGCATGATCCTGTCTCTGCATTTATTCACCGACGGGGAGGGAACTTTCAATCACAAGCTTCCCACAGTACACACCGGGACATTTTTTGGACGAAAAAGTGTGCAAAATAGATCGATGCTAGGCGTCGTGTGAAGCAGGCGTCGAAATCAAGTTGAAATGTATAAAGTGAAAGACTCAAATTGGTCTCCAGAACACGTGATCAGTCGCCTCTCCTGTGCTCGCTGCTGAGCCACTTCTCCTTCCCTCAGCGATGTCTCAAAGAGTTGGACCTGTACGTTAAATAAAACTTCGTGAGCATGCAACCGACCTAAACGTACGACAACCTCATAGACTGCGTTGGCTTATGCGAGGGTATGGCACCAAGTCGATGCGACAGACCGTGTTCTCGGGAAATTGGCCCAGCGCATTGCCATTGCTCTAATGGGCAAGCATAAACCGATATTTGACCGTGGTGGTACGTTGTTGTTCTCATACCACGGAGTGTCTTGAGTTAAACATTGTTCGCAGCTGATTGTGGCGACTATGTTTGTGTGACGAACGCTCGCAAGGTTGTTGTTACTGGACGAAAGGCGGACCAAATTGTGTATCGTCATCATACCATGTATCCTGGGGGGCTCAAAGAGATACAATACAAAAAGATGATGGAAAAGAAACCTGACGAGGTGTGTGTTTTTCGGGTGCTGCTTTATCAATAATGCAAGCCACCTAACTTGGATTTAGATCATCCGTCAAGCGGTATCTGGAATGTTGCCCAAAAACCGACTGCGGGACAGACGGCTGGAGAGACTCAGAATCTTTGAAGGGCCCAATAATCCCCTTCAGGTGAATATTAAGAAAGGATGGGTTAGACCTATTGCCGAGAAATAAACTCGTTTTTGTGAAATCTAATTCCTCGAAGGCGTGTTTGGGGGCTTGAGCAGGGCGTTTGCCCATCTCTTTCCTTATTTTGGTGATGAATGACATATCACAGCACTGCCTTGGCCAAACATGGGTTTCGCCCCTTGACTTAACCACAAGGTTGTGTTGCGACCGGACCACAGACAATTGGCTTCTGACAGCCACCCCGCTCCGTACTGGCTCGGGCTTTCCGCGACTTACTCCTTTTCTATTCGATCCAGTCGATGATCGTTCACCCATCGTCCAGCCATGAATGCCTTGAGTACTTTGCTTCGATTTTTACGGGGACCAGGGCGAGTTAATTCACAGCTATTGTCTGATTCCTACACACGCTAACATAGTCCGTAGCTCTGAACCGGTTGGTGACTTTCGCCCCCAAACTCGGCCTTTGCCGGCCACTATCGATTTGACCCTCCCGGTGCCTATACTACCGCCTGAGCTGGTTCAGGATATCGTCTTTTACTTGGCTAAACCATTGGTCCCTCCTTCTCATGCACCTTACGACTCCTACAGAGAGGAGCGCAAAGCAGCTTGGAGGGCTTTGGTTGGTGTCGCTAGCTCGAGCAAATTCTACAGAGATTTACTAGTCAGAAGATGGTTCTACGTCCTTGTAGTTGTTGAATCTTCTGACTGGAGCCTTGTGCGGGATGCTCATTGGCTAAACCTCATTGAACCTCATGTTAGGTGTGTCATGATTGACAGGCCGGCGCTCAAGTATGGCTAATCGTTTCTTTGTAGAATCATCATATCTGCTAAGGGCGCCTTGACCTCTTCACCGCGCTTTCAGACTGACACCGAAATACTCAGCTACTTTGGACATTTAACTTCTGTTTCAGTCGACTATCATAACGACTTCTTGCGAACTGGGGGGCAATTTCCTTACTACCAGCTAGTTCGCAAGCTACCTGCCTCAGTGCAACGCTTAGAGATACTTAATGCACACGGCCCTGATGAGCAGATTATAAAGCTTGTATCTGATTTCTGCCCTGACTTGACCGAGCTGAGGCTGGGCCGATGTACTATGTTTAATAACCGGGACTGCATCTGGTGGAAAGCACATCCTGCGGATCATGACGCTTATATGGCGGACAGAGGTGTCGAGGCCTATGCGGTGAGATCAATTACTTTTCATTTCGATGAAAAGGACGATAAGCCTGACATTTTAGGATGCTGGCGTAGGGCGCTGTGGGCAATCTGATTAAGAACGTCCCAAAACTGCGTGTAGTACACATTGGCGTCTATCTAACCCCTATCGAGGCGGTCTGGGCACACCGTGTAGACCACCGTAAACTACACCCGGTGGTTGACTCTATGCGTCACGAGAACCCGGAAGGAGTTCATAATCACCTACATCAGGTCGCTTTGGCTGCGGCTAATGGCGAAGATCCAGATCCACCAGTCAATTACAACTATCCCCCACTGGCTCGAAAAGAGATCTGGGAAGCTCCTTGTTCGGCATGCGAGAATCGTTTTAGACAGCCGGCCGAAGAGGCTGAGATGCGCACAGCTGCTGTTATAGCTGCCAGAGTCTGGTCACTTCGGACAGTCTCGTTCGCTTCGTTTACATCGCCTGGACGTGTTGGTGCTAGCGCTTGGGAGGTCGTACCAAGACATATCTTAACGGAAGAAGAGCTAACGAGCGATGATGCTGAATGGATGTTACCGTTGCTTGGAGAGCAAGAAAACCAGCTCCGTCGTATTATCGTAGACGTTAGCCGCCGGCCTGATCCCAGCGAGGAAGCCGCCAAACCAAGAAGATTCAAGTTTGAAATTTCTTGGTCTCAAGGAACTATCACGGTTTCACCTCCTATCAGCGAGCCCCAAATAAATACAGTAGGTTATTAAGAGGTCTACAGAATGGGTCTAATACGTTTTTATATAGATTTTCTAGTAATATATTTCATTGAGGGATTGGTACCTTCTACCCACCTCCAAAATGCTGGCCTTTTCGTTTATGATCTTGTCAACAGCTTTCATCGATCAGATTTCTGTTCTTGCGAACCAGAATGGACAAATGGTCGGATATATAGGGCTACGTCTATTCGAAAATATTTTGCTCGCGGCTTCACAGTGCGCTGGCATTTCGCCAGGGAGACGAAGGCCATGTTCAACATAGGGATATTTGCTCTCTCCCTGGCGGACTACCCTCGCTATCTCTAATACGAGTTCTCGTTATATGGTTTGTACAAATTGCCTCCATGCTTTTTCTGTGATATACCTTAATTATACTGTTCCTGATCGCCGTGATGGGATGCGTCTTGTAGTCTAAGCTATCATATGACCACCATGTCTAACCCAACTGAAGTATGGCTGGCAGAAAAGATACGACCACTGGCTCACTCACCGTAAGCCAAGAGTCGCCCGGTTAGCTACCAATAACATTATTACTCTTCTATAGATGGCCAATATGGGTTTCGGGCGCAATTTGTGAGCATCTTTCTCTGTTATTTCAAAACCATCTAGCATTCATCTCCTCATGCCAAAATATCAGTCATGTCTACAGCAGGACTCAAATCCGCGGGCCTACCCCCGCTTTATCAGCGGATAGGATTTCCCTTCATCTTTCTGGGTGCGGGGTATGTTCTTAACACTGGCGATAAGTACAACGGGAGCGGAATCGCCACAGGTATGTACGGTCCGATGATTACTCCATATAGATACTAACCCAACTTTTCACAATTCTCGACTCATTTGCACGCAATGCCCTGGTGGATCCAGCATGGTCTGCCACATATCTCTTCCTAAACGGCCGAACAGCCCTACGGGCGAGAACTCCGGCCTCGCTGAGCCTCGCGGCGGCGGCAACAACTACTCTAGCCCTCTACGGAAGCGAGTATTTCTATTTTAACAGAAACGATGCTGTGGAGGACGTTTTGCCGTATAAACGTTCGCCATATGCGCGGCCATCTGTGGGATAACGTTAACCTTTTTACCTCGCCAAATGACGCGGGATGTGACGTTGACGCCCACCACCATGATGTACGGATAGGACACAAGGATCGTTCTATTGTCTCTATCGCCATTCGTATAAAATACATTCGAGGAGTAAGCCGGACCAAGAAATTTAAGCACATATACATCTTTAAACTTTTATCTGTAAACTCGAGAAAGAGAGAATTAGAAACATAGCGAAAGACAGCAATGAGTCAGTCAGACAGATAAATAAAGGACAGACGAGCAGAGCGAGAAAACATTCTTGGCTACAAACATACCCACAAAAAAACATAGTTAGAATGAAAAAAGTCCTTTATCGATTTTACCAAGTGCCCCAAAGGCGGATTATACCCTGTGAGCTTGCCTCCGCCCAGCCCGGTCGGCCCGGTTCAGACCCGAGTCCGCTAGAGCCATGCCCAGACCCACCGTTGCGGCGCACGAGGCCCCCAAGCCAGCGACCCCCAGCCTGGTCCGCGCGCCACGAATCGTCAAAGTATAACCTGGTAAAAGGATCGTCCAGCGGGGCTGTTTAATCGAATCCCCAAAGGTAGAAGGAAAGAAAAATAGATGAGTTGTCAAAAAACATGGCACTATAATTGAAAAGACAACGTACACACCTGCCCGCGCCACGAGTATGCCGCGAGCCCTGCGACGAGGGCCGAGCCCGCGTACGCCGAGAGCACGAGCGGCAGCGACCGCGCGAACGTGCGCAGCGCAGACGGCTTGGGCTCGTCCTCTCGTGTTAATGATTCTTCGGTCGATCCGGTGCGGGAGGGGAGACGGAGACGGAGGATGCCGGCGGCGAGGCTGCCGAGGGAACAAGCGGCCGCGGCGACTCCCGCCAAACGAGCGATATCCTCTAGATCCGGGATCGCGAGGAACGAGACCGAGGCGCCCAGCATCAAAGCAGACTTTGTACCCCGCAGATTAGAAACAATAGCTTCACATGATATCATAAAAGACATACCATCAAATTAGTGCTAGCATCAGCGACCATCAACCGTTGACGGTCTTCCACCTTTTCGTCAGGCTGTTCCACGAACAAGTAAGGGATACCCAGACCAAGCAAACCCGCGAGCGTCCGGAGAGGCACGCCGACAAACGGATTGGCAGCCGCCCGACGACGGCGGATCCGTTCAGCGGGACTCATGACCTCGAGATTCACCGCGTCGTGAACGGCCTGGAGTTTAGCCAGTCGCCATTCCGCTAAGACCCGACAAGCATCAATTGATTATCCTTATCATTCAAGCGCCAAAGATGCTTACCAGTGCGGACATGAACACGAGCGACCGTGCGAGTCTTGAGGATCGCGTTTGCGTGAGAGTACTCTTGGGACAGGGACTTGAGAAACTCGAGTACTTCGTGCGACTCTTCAGGCGTAAACGGTGGCTTGACGTTGATAGCCTCTTTTTCGCCTCGTTTCTTTTCAGCAAGTAGCCGGTCTAGATATCCAAATTAGATTGGCTTTTTCAGGCGAGATTAAGAGGCAAAAGTCGTGCTTACCGGTATAATGCCAGGTAAGCAACTCGATTGCCTCTTGGACCGCCCTCGGGTTCACATCCGCATGAGCCGGATGAGTCTCGACGTATGCCCAATAACGCCTTTCCATCTCCAAATCTACTCCCCACAAAATCAACACAATACCCCGCAACCGCCCAAAAAAGACACTCACCAAACTCAGCATCCTCTCCCTCAACAAACCTCTCTTCAGGTCCATGCGCACCCACCCGCCTTCGCTTATGCGACACATACGTCCACACCAACACCAAAGGCGCACCATACCCAAGATCGATCTCCTCACCAGGCCCGTCTGCGACCTCGCTCGCACCGCTCGTAGTACTAACCTCCCAATCAAGCTGCTCGCTCGCGCCGGCAGCGTGGATCCAGACTTCCCATCCGTTTGGAAGGTCCGTATCACGCTCCTGAAGACACTTGTCCACAAACGCGTTGACGCCCGCGTGCGTCGCGTTGTCGGCCATGTCGAGATCAGTCACGAGCGTGACGGGCTGAGGAGCCGAAGGCGTCGGGATAATTAGGACTTGGGCGAGCTGGCTCACTTGGTCGTTGGTGTACTCGGCCGTATCATCTTCTTCCTGTGCAGCGGCAACAGTGATCGACGGGGTCTGGACCTGTTTCGGGGGTGACCCCTCGGACGCGGTAAG
>WSTH01001331.1:0-13196 GCA_019616345.1 Ceratobasidium sp. 395
TGGCGGCCAGCAACTACGTCTTGCTGCTTGAGGAGGTCTTTGAGCAAATTACGCAGATCTTCAATGCCCATCGAGCCTTTGCTGTCCGGCTTCGCCGTCTCCTGCGATTTGATGGAGATAACGGACATGGTCGGCGACGCAGAGTATGCGCGAGGTAAATCGCGGAATGTATCCTGTGACAAGGGCGACGAGATAAAGTAGTCTGACTCTGAGACTGGCGAGGGGCGCCTGATTGGCGGTGGAGACAGAGACTGCACGCGCTTTGCTGGTACATGCTGAGGGATTGGAGTAGAGCGTTCGGTAGCAGCGGAGATTGACGGAGATTTCGTAAGTGCCGGCGAGGAGCTTTTGATTGTAACGTCGGGCAAAACCTCTGGCTGTACAGAGGGAGACGGTGTGAGGCCAGCCAGCTCGGCAGAAGACGACGAGCGAGAAGACGGAGGTGACAGTTCGGGAGTGGCGGTTGAGCTGACAGCAGGAGAGCTCGGGATCCGAAGAGATATGGGAGTAGGAAGCGGCTCGCGGACAGAGTGACTCGGAGTCTGGAGCAAATCCTCAGACATTGCGGACGCGGAAAGTGAAGGCGACGACGTGACGGCCGATGAAGAAAGCATGGAGCCTGAGACAGAGCTCTCCTCGGAAAGGGTTACACTAGGAATCGTGGAGGCACGATCCGACATCAACTCAATGGATTCGGACAAGTCAAAGGAAACTTCAGATACTGCTCGCGGAGGGACGACAGTCGGGATCGGCGTCGGCTGCTCCTCTCGGTCGGATAACGATACATCAGTGCTCGCATCGCTCATCGGCACATACTCCTCGAAAGCATGTTCAACTGGGGGCCGCGGTGGAATCGGAGGGGGCTGTCGTGCGGGCTCGGGAGCAGCTACGGGCACAAGAACAGGCGCTGGAGCTGGAGCGGGAACTTGAACAGGGTACGGCACATACTGCGGCTGTGCAGGCGGCGGACTGGGGCGGGGTTGACGCAAGAAAGCCGAAAGATCAAAAAGTTCCTCCTCGATGCGTCGCAGGTGGTCAGACATATCCCGGGTTTCGCCTTCCCTCACGGTGTCGACGTCGTGTAGGTACTGGAGCAATCGATTCACATCGTGACTGATAATGTGGCTAGGTGGAACCCCTCCTTCGGCCAGGTCACCGTCAGAGTAGACCGTTTCTTCCGACTCGATCGACGGTTTGTTGCCAACAGGGGTTGTCAGCGAAATGCTCGATGCGGAAGTGGTGTGAAGCGACACTGTACGTTCGGGGCTGGGAGGAAGCTACAAAACAAGAGTGAGTTAAATTATTTAAAGTCCACAAAATTAACTTACCGGAGGCAACGTAATCGTAGATTCGGATGAGAGGCTTTCTTCAATTCGGGACGGTGTCAGTGAAGGGCGACGGTCCGATCCTCGACTAATCTCGGGAGACGAGCGGTCGATCAACCCGCTATCCATAGAGGCGGCGGACGGAGGCGAAACATGATGACGGATGACATCGTACCCCGGGCTCGCTGATGAAATGACCGACATCGTATCCTCAAGACCCGAGTAAGAAGGCTCATACTCTGCCACTGATGGTAAATCGACGGGGATGAAAGGCGGCGACGGTCGCAAGTCAGCGCTATCGTAGGTTCTATCCGATTCCATCGTCCAGGTCGAACGGGTCGACCCGCTGCGCTGAACAGTCGCAGAGGGTGTGAACGAGATGACACTCGGAGGCGCGACCGTGATTGGAACAGTAGCAGTAGGTGTCATAGGAATTGAGGTTGTAAGGGACGAAATGGTAGTAAGCGATGGCGAGTAGACTGGCGAGGGAGTTGGAGGAGCTGCAGGGGGCGCAATGATAGTCGGCATGGTGGTAAATGACGCGGAGGACACTGTAGGAGAAAGTGGTGATTCAACCGACGTCCTGCTAACCATCGATGAGATGACCGACGGCGCCGAAATCGAGAGCGTGCGTTCAGATGAGAGCGTACGGCTTCTGTGCGTCGTACTTGGGACTTGGAGGCGAGGAGTCGCTCCAATAGTTGGCATAGAAGCCGAGAGCGAATCTTCAGACGAAATAGAGTGACTGCGATGAAGTGTGCTTGGGACATGGGCGCGAGGAGTCGCCCCAATGGTCGGTACTGAAGCGGAAAGCGACCCCTCGGACGAGATCGAGCGGCTACGACGGGATGTGCTTGGAACGCCGATATGAGGAGAGTCCCTGAAGGACGGCATCGACGCCGAAAGTGTTCCCTCGGAAGAGATCGAACGACTATGAGGCTTCCTATGAACCCGAGGGCGAGGGGTGTCCTCAATGGTCGGCATCGATAGAGCGAGCGAATCTTCAGACGATATGGAGCGGCTGCGATGGGTTGTGCTTGGGATATGGACGCGTGGGGTCCCCTCAATGGTCGGCATAGATGCGGAAAGTGAATCTTCAGATGAGACTGAGCGACTACGATGGGTAGTGCTCGGGACGCCAAGTTGGGGAGAGCTTCTAATGGATGGCATGGAGCCGGAGATCGTTCCCTCGGACGACACGGAGCGAGCGTGATGAACCTTGCTAGGAACCCGAGGGCGAGGAGTGTCTCGCAAAGATGGCATCGACGCCGAAAGCGAGTCCTCAGAAGAGACAGACCGACTGCGATGCGTTGTGCTAGGGATTTGGAGGCGGGGAGAGCTTTCCATGGTGGGAACTGACGCCGAAAGTGAATCCTCTGAAGAAACTGAGCGGCTGCGATGAGTAGTACTAGGAACCTGGAGGCGTGGAGTACCCTCGAGAGACGGGGCCGAGGCCGACATTGATGGCTCCGACGAGAGTGAGCGGCTACGATGCGTCGCGCTCGGAGAATGCCTACGGAAAGCCTCCCTGATGGACGGTACCGAAGCCGAAATAGAAGCCACCGAAGAGACGGAGCGGCTGTGGAGTGCTGTACTCGGAACAGGGAGATGAGGCGCATGCAGAGGAGGCAGGTCCGAAACCGTCGAGAGCGAGCCAACGGACGAAATTGAGCCGCTCCTGTAGAGCGAGCTACCCTCTTCAGGAATGCTCGGCACCGTTAGTCGCGGTGGAGACACATCCGGGAACGACGAGATCGAGTCCTCCGAGCTCAACGAGGGGCTATGGTACATGGTCGAGGATGCCGGCGTACGAGCTACCGGATGCTCGAGGCCTGGAGGGAGCACCTCGGCAATTGAAGGCGCTACCAACGGAGACCGGCCGAGCGAGAGCGCAATCGACGAGGGACTAGCGAGCCAATCCTCTGCGCCACTCGATTCTGAGATAGTCATCGGTGCGGGCGAAGGGAAAGTAAGCGAAATTGGGCGAGGAGGCCGAGTGCTAGCTGGAGGAGGGCGCGGCGCGGCAATCGAAGGGGACGGCAAAGGCGATGGGCTAGCGCGAGGTGTCACATGAGGTTCTTCTTCACCAGGGATCGTAGGCACTGTGGATGGTGGGCGCTCGGACGGCGTCGATGGACGCTCCGAAATCGTAGGCGATTCTCCAGTCGAAGGCTCGAATAAAGTAAGCTCCATCTCAGGGGATGAGCGCTCAAGAAGCGTTGAAAGACTTGGAGACGGCGTAAGATCCGACAGCGTGCCTTCAGTCGATGTACGAGCTGTTGGCGTTCGCTCGCCAGGGAAGAGAGGAGTCGGAGTCTGCTCGCTAGGAGATAGAATGACTGGTGTCCGCGCAGGCGAAGAGATTGTCAGCCGCTGAAGTGAGCGCGTCCGCGAAGAAGGCGTGTGCATGGATGGCGAGACAATCGAAGTTTCCTGCTCGATCGAGTTCATAGAGGGAGAGCGATATGATGATGGGCGCTGAGACGGAGGCGGGGTGAGCTCGATGACCTCGGTCTCGATGGCTGTGAGAACTGAAGGCGATCGAATCGAGGACGGCCGCTGCGATGGAGGCGGCGTGAGCTCGAAGACCTCTGGCTCGAGCGAGATTACCGAAAGAGTGCGCCTCGACGAAGAACGCTGAGATGGCATTGGTGACAACTC
Source organism: Ceratobasidium sp. 395 (assembly GCA_019616345.1). NCBI lineage: Eukaryota > Fungi > Basidiomycota > Agaricomycetes > Cantharellales > Ceratobasidiaceae > Ceratobasidium > Ceratobasidium sp. 395. The sequence goes on from WSTH01001331.1 coordinate 3,987, forward strand.
AATCGGCATCGGCGACGGAGTAGATTCCGCTGCTGTCATGGTCTCCTGCTCCAGCGTGAGCTCCGAAGGCGAACGCCTCGAGGAAGGCCGCATCGACGGCGGGGGCGACAACTCGATCGGTACTGGCACAGGGGTTGGCACAGACTCTGACGACTCAACAATCACCTCGGAAACTTCCTCAATCGATGGCGGGCAGATGCACTTTTGCGCGTCCTCGTAATCGGTCGACGGTGGGCAGACGGTGACAGTCTCAAAGTCGGTCGACTGGCACGAGTCCGCAGTGATGAACTCCTCGCTGACTTTGGTGGGAGACACGACACGAGCGGTGCCAGAGGTAGCAGTCCGACTACGAGTACGAGACTCAGTCTGATCGATCGTAAATTCTGACATGTCGCTCGTCTCGCAGACTTCATACCCAATCGAGCCATAGGTAGACACGCCCTGGGACCCTTCGCTCGCGGACTCGTACGAAATGGATCGCACGGGGGACCTAGCGCTAGCAAAGGAAACCTGAGATCCGGAGCGGGGGACAGAGAGCCGCTCAGACGCAGTGCTATAGCCGTCTACTGGCGAGATTGAGACGCGGTCTGCGGCAGCGGGAGAAAGAGATTGAGTGCGATCGCGCTTCGGCCGGCGCAGTCCTCCAGAGCGAGAAAGGCCAGATGAGGGCGAGACCGCAGACAGTGTGCGACGACGCGAGTACGTGGCGGTCGAAACGATACCCTCGCTGCGACCCGAACCATATCCCGTCGACAAAGCGTCATGAGTGTCACGCATCGAAGCCGAGTTGGAGCCACGGAAAGACAAGGTATCGGCCTCAATCCGCACGCCGCGAACAGTCGAGACCTCGGTATCGGTAGGGACATAAGTGTCATCCCGGCCAGTGAGGTTCGAAGGCGAATAGAATGAGCTGCGCGGGTGATCTGTCGCGCTAGGGGTGTTGAAGCCACTCGCTTCCGACTCGGTGTAGGGTCCGCTGCGACGACGACCCGGCGGGGGACTCATCAATGTACTCCGACCTTGGCTAGCTCCACTCGTGACCGTGACCGGCACACCAGTGCTCGCGCTGCTCCGGTTCAACGCCCTATCGATATCTGCTTCGAGCTCCATGTCCGCCATAGAGGCCGTGCGACGCAAGCTAGGGGTGCGTGCAGGCGGGATAAGCTTATTGACGGACATGTCGTCGGCCGTCTGGTAGGGCATAGCAAAGGACGACTGGCGAGAAAGCGTGCTCGCCATATCAGGGATGGCATCGAACGGCGGCACGAATTGAGTAGAGGCAGACCCTTCGGAGCTCGAAGAGCGCACAGATGACGAACGCTGGAGCGACGAGACCGGGGACGCAGAGCGCTCGGTAACAGCGCGCGTCGGCGCACGCGAGATCGTCGCCAATACCTCCCTATCTACCCGTCAATACCTCTTTATGTCAAGAAATAATATTACTCACCAGATAGCACCAACCCAACGAACGCGCTCCCTCGCAGTATCAGTTCCCAACCTCTCAACACCATCGGCATATAACAGTTGGAACGGGCACAGCGTCTCCGCCAACTCCGGACTCTGCAGTCTCGCAGCCACACTTCCTACGTCATCCCGCGCGCTCGGATGCGACGGCGACGGCGCACTCCTCACTTCCGTACAATTGACCAAATCAAGAGTAACCACTCCACGACCACCCGTCGGCGCGATCCATGTCAAGATCAACAAATTTGGATAGAGGACGGCCTGAGTGCGTAGCCATTCGAAAGGCGGCGGGGCGTGGACGTTGAGATACCAGAGTGCGCTGATTCGTAACGGCTGGGAATGTGAAGAACCATCAGTAAGCGCCATAACAAATCAAGCGCCGAGATTCAAACTCACGTCTTGCCCGTTGTGGCCCAACCCAATTGCCTCGCTCTCACTCGGAACTGGCACGCTCGTCACGATCTCTCGGCTCATACGTTGGCGCAACATGCCCTCTGCGCTCGTCGGGGCAGTCGACGCCTCGCTCAATGCTTTTCCAAACCTTCCACCTGGAGTCCTAGGGGTCATCGCACCCGCCTGTGTCACTAGTCAGCCATCTATAACTTTCGCTGGTGTAGTGTAGCTTACCTGAGTCCTGGGCGTCATCGATCCAATAGTCTTCGGCGTCAACGGAATATTCGCCGTATAGGGGGTATCCCCTGCTTGAGGTGTCCTGTCTTGCCAATCCGCAAACTTGTCTTCGTGATGTTGATTAGGGGTCTTGGGTGTGGTCGGCATGAGCGGGGTATCGACGCGCTGACGCGACGCTCGAGGAGTGGTAGGAGACTTAGGAGGAACGGGTGGGGGAGAGGGCGATTCACTGCGCGAGCCTTGGGTATAAGTATCGGAGCCTTCGGTATAGGAGGCGGGCGCGGCAGGGACGTAGGTACCCGAGCTTTGGGTGTATGTTGCGGATCCCTGAGTATAGGTCGCGGTATCTTGAGTATAGGCCTCGGAAGGCTGGTAAGTCTGCGACCTGCGTCCATACGTGCTCGGTCCTTGGCTAAATCCACCCTCCGATCGACCTTGAGTCGGCGTCGCGGCTCGCTCTGGGGAATAGGTGCCCTCCGAGCGTCCTTGAGAGAGCCCGCCGTCCGAGCGTCCTTGCGAGAACCCTCCATCCGACCGGCCTTGGCTAAACCCGCTCTCCGAACGGCCTTGCGACCCAGCCCTCGAGCCCGTCACAGTCTGCGTCCCGCTATCCGAGCCACGAGGATACATCGAGCTCAAGAATCCACTAACACCAGCGTCGCTTCCACCAGCGCGGTACGTATCGCTTCCAGTGCCAGTCATATAGGTATCGCTGTTGTAACTCTCGCTCGCGACGGACCGCGAACGACCGCTGCCGCTTCCCGCACGGTACGTGCCGCTGCCAGTGCCGGTGCCGGTGCCAGTGTAGGTTCCAGGGCCGCTGCGATAACTCTCGCTCGCGACCGATCGAGAACGGACGCTGCCGTTGCTTCCTCCCGGACGATATGCGTCGCTGCCAGCGCTCCGAACAGTAACACTCTCGCTCGCGCCAGTCCCGGACCGGTAAGTATCGCTGCCGTTGGAACGGTATGCGTCACTCCCATTGCTTCTGTAGGTTCCCGACTGATTGGTCTCCGAGCAATAGGTGCCAGATTGGTTCGTCTCAGAGCGGTAAGTGTCCGACCGATTGGTTTCAGACCGGTAGGTATCCGATCGATTCGTCTCGGATCGCGCGGTATCACTTCGACTTCCTCCGGTTCTGTAGGTCTCGCTCGCGGCATCTTCCTTGTGAGTCCCGCTGACATAACTTCCACTCGCGCCACTCGCAACGCTCTTCGTGGGCGACGCAGGCCGGAACGGGCTCCCGGCGCGTGCAGTGGGGAACGAAGGCGAGAAGAGCGCGTCAAAGCCGAGTCCAACGCCTGTCCCACGCGAGCGGGCAAAAGGCGAGGAAACCATCGAGCCTGAGCCCAAGTCCGATCCTATGCAGGCGAATGTTAGTGATATAAGATAAGAAAGGTGAGTTTGAATCGTACCTGATCCAGTATAGCTTCCACTTCCAACAGCACTTCCACTCGCACTTCCACTCCCGCCAGTGCCCGTAAACGTCCTCGTAAACGTCGACAAACTAGTGCTCATCTTCCCAGGCGACGCCATCGGCCCAAACGATCCCGACCCATTGCTACTCCTTGGTTGAACTGCAGCGGCCGCACCCGCACCAGACGCAGCGCTCACAAAGCTCGCATCGCTTTTGGTGGGACTAACTGGTCGACCGGTCCCTGAACCGCCAGACTCGAAAAATGCAATGAGCTCGCCGGCGCGACGGCCCATCGATGCGCTCGGATGACGATTGAGCGACTCGATGGATTCTTTTTCTTTGAGTCCAAGTGGGGAGGGCTCGGTTGTTTTAGGGGGGAGGAGGGGCGAGAAGAGGGATAGTGGCTGAGTAGTGCCAGGTCCGCTCGGGGAGAGGTACGAGCCATGGGTGGAAGGCGAAAAGAGCGAACCGGCGTCGCTCGAACCGCGAGTGTGCGAGCCAGAGCGGCGAGTGCCGCGAGAAATATCACTTCCTGTACGTACAACAAAAAATTAACCATTTTAGTAACAAAGCGCGAGACAAAAAGATATATAAAAACGAACCAGGTCCTTGGTGGAGCGAACTCGTACGGCTGAGCTGGCTAGAGCTGCGTTCGGTCTGCTCCTCGACGGTGCTCAAGACCTTGCGTTCAAAGTTGACAGGGTCAAGCGTCATTTGATGCAACGAGGCGAGGATTTCCTCGGGCGACACGCTGGAAGTCGCGTCGGTGCCATCCTCGGTCGAATACTGCGTGTGCGCGTCGTCGGAGCGAGCGCGAGAGTGGGCTTGGGTTTCGGAGCGCGCATAGGTTTGAGCCTCGGATTGAGGGTATCCGGTTTGGGTCTCGGAGCGGTAAGTCTCGTCCTCGTAGGCCCGGCTGCCGGACTCGCTCGCTTCGTCATAGGTACGGGCGTCATCGTACCCAGCACTCTGTGCGTCATCATACCCCGCGCTATGGCCATCGTCGTATCCAGCGCTGCGGCCGTCGTCGTACTCGCCACTGCGTAGCGTACCGCTATATCCTTCGCTCCTTCCGCCGCTGTTGCTATAGGCCTCGCTCCTGCTTCCGCTAAATCCTTCGCTTCGAGTACCGCTATATCCTTCACTTCGCGTCGCGCTGTATCCTTCGCTCCGCGCGGCGCTGTATCCTTCACTCTTGCCACCGCTGTTGCTATAAGCGGCGCTCTTGCCGTCGTCGTATCCGCTACGGCCATCATCGTACACGCTAGCGCCCTCTTCGTCGTACGTGCGGGCCTCACTGCGATCATCCTCGTACGTGCGCGCGTCGTCGTACGTAGCCGCATCGTCGTCTTCATAGGTCCTCGCATCGTCCTCGTACGTCCTTGCATCATCTTCATACGTCTGCGCATCGTCGTCATGTGAGCGCGCGTCGTCGTAGGTGCGATTATCATCGTACGTCCGGTCATCGTCATCGTAGGTCTGAGCATCGTCGTAGGTCTGGGTACGCGAGGGGCTCCGGCTGTCATACGTCCGGGTGGGGCTGTTCGTCCGGGTCGGACCGCGACTAGCGCTTGTATAGGTCTGGGTACGACTCGGGCTCCGGCTGTCGTACGTCTGAGTACGACTCGGGCTGCGACTGTGACTGTCTGCGTAGGACACCGAGCGGGTCGGGCTGTGAGTGCGGGCGGTGGTAGGCCCCGCCTCGGAATAAAAGTCTTCGTCCTCTTCGTCGTCGTCGAGTTGGATGTTTTCCTCTACCTGCGCGACCGAGTCGGCTTCTTCGTATTCGACGGTAGAGTCGCCTTCGTAGTAGTCATCGTGGTGGCTTGAAAAATGCGAGTGGGAACGGCTATGAGAGGACGGGGATGCGTTGCGGCGCATGTAGGCTGACGAGCCTGCGTTAGAAATATCGGGGGATCCTATAAAACACTTAGCCAAAGCCACGAGTAATAAGAAATAAAATAAATACCGATTGGGGGCAGAGAACTGCCATCGTCGTCGTCGCTGCGGTAGCTGCCAGACCGGGACGAATAAGTTGCAGTACCAAACCCGCGCGAGTCTGGTGAACGCGAGTGGCGCGAAGATCGACTGTGGACCATCGTGCGCACTGGAGAGAAAAAAAGTTAGTAGACCAGGTTACCTTGGTCGAGGTTCGGAGTAGGGTGGCTTCCGGTTCAGGTCCCTTGATAGGTGCAGATTCAACAATGACCAATTGCCTTCCCTGGCGCGTCTTTGTTTGTAGGTAATTGGCCCGTGTTTTCTGCGCGTATATGCGTGTCTAGCGTGTATTCTCCAGTCCATCTCGCGTACACACGTATCCCGAATGCATATACCAAGAATTATACTCCCGCAAGGCCCATACGCCCTCCACGGGAGCATTTCTATCTCGCCTCCCACACGTGACCCTGTGCTTACCTCACCCTTATCCATCCCAGCGCTTCCCACTTGCGTTCATTCCCACCCACCACGATGGACTACATCGCCCAAGCCCAACGGGCATTCATGTCTATCCCCGGCTCAGCAGCCGTAGTCCGCTACGTCAAAGCCTCTCACCAAAATGACCCATTCCGCACCGTCCTCGAGCTCATCCTCGTCGTTTTCGCTATCCGCACATTACTCATGAACCGCACGCGTTCGGACAGAGCTGGCAAGAACTTTGTTAAACTTGCCGAAAAAGTCAGCTCCTCTCTCTCTTTTTACCTCATTCGGCATTAAGCTAACAATACCCCAGGAAATCGACGAACTAGTAGACGACTGGGTCCCCGAACCGCTCTGCACGCCCATCACCGCCGAAGAACAAGCCGACCTCGCCTCCGTCCCCGTCATCTCCGGCCCGACAGGCCCCAAACCAAAACTCACCAACGGCAAAACGGTCCTCAACTTTGCGTCGTACAACTTTGCCGGTCTGGCAGGGAACGACTTTATCAAAGAACGCGCTATTGAGACGCTGCGCAAGTACGGGTTGGGCAGCTGCGGTCCTCCAGGATTCTACGGCACCATCGGTACGTTTCCCCCCGCCCACTAACCACTCTCCCACACGGATAAAACACCTCGTGCACTGCTCGTTGCTACGCGCCGAAGTACCCGTCTTCATTTTTTTCGCCTCTCAACTGAGACGGGATACGCTCCTCCCAAACATTCCAACTTCACATTACTAACACCTATTCTTCATCCAGACGTCCATCTCCAACTCGAACGCGACATCGCATTCTTCCTCGGTACCGAATCCGCAATTCTCTACTCCCAGGCATTCCACACCGTTTCATCCGTCATCCCCGCATTCTGTAAACGTGGCGACATCATCGTCGCCGACCGTGGCGTCAACTTTGCGATTCAAAAGGGGCTTCAGATCTCTCGTAGCACGATTCGATGGTATGATCACAACGACTTGAAAAGCCTTCAGGATGTGCTGGAAAGCGTGGACCGCGAGAGTAAGAAAAAGGGTGCCAAGTTGACTAGACGGTTCATCGTAACTGAGGGTATTTTCGAGAACACCGGTCAAATGGTCGACTTGCCTAAACTCGTAAGTCACAACGCCACGCGTTCGAGTGCTCCAGAACTCAGTTTTCAACAGATCGAGCTCAAGAAAAAGTACAAGTACCGCCTCGTCCTCGACGAATCAGTCTCTTTCGGGTCTATGGGACGTACCGGACGCGGTCTCACCGAACTCTACAACGTTCCCGTAAGTCCTTTTCCAATACCACCCCCTACACCACCTCACGCCCAGTCCTACAGGCGACAGAAGTAGACATGCTCGTCGGCTCAATCGCAAACGGTCTCTGCTCAGCCGGCGGATTCTGCGCAGGCTCCCGCGTAGTCGTGGACCACCAAGTAAGCCCATACCCTCTCCCTGCCCTCACCTCTCACCAGACTCTAACACAAATCCCACCTCACTAGCGTATCAACGGTACCTCCTTCGTCTTCTCAGCGGCCCTCCCAGCTCTTCTAGCAGTCGCAGCCTCCGAATCCATCTCAATCCTCACATCCACACCCTCCGCCCTCTCAGCCCTGCACGAAAACAGCCGAACCATGCGCGCAGCACTCGAAAAATGTCTAGACCTAATCGAAATAACAAGCCACCCAGCCAGCCCCGTCATCCACTTTACACTCAAATCTCAATCCTCCTCCTCCCTACACCCTTCGGCCGCCGAACACCTCCCCGCAAAAAGCAACCCAAGCCAACTAACCCTCCCCAACGCGCCGGTATTCGATATCCCAGCGGAAGAATCAATCCTCCAACAGATCGTCGAAGAATGTTTAGCCCAGGGTGTACTTATCACCCGAGCGAGGCGGTTGAGGGGGCAGGAAGCTGCGGAGCCGAGGCCGAGCGTGAAGATCGTGTGTAGTGCGGCGTTGGCGAAGAAGGATGTGGAAAAGGCTGCGGGCGTTGTGAAGGGGGTTGTGACCAAGGTTGCGGGGAAGAGGCGGTGACTCGGACTTGGATTAGAATGGTTTACGATTTTTTAATGGAGGATAGACGTCTATTTATAATGATTTTAATGGTTTTTTGGCTCAATGGTTGGGGAAAGTTCAGTTAGTTGATGCCGACGCATATACGCCGGAAGTGGTATTAAAAACAAGACCGAACCCCGCTCGGGTGGCGGAAACCTTGTTTTGTCCCTGGCCACGACCAAGACTAGCACGTCATCACGATGGACGACAAATTCATCCTAACACGCTACGAACCTTTTCGAACCGGATATCTCGCGTACAGAACCTTGCTTATCCTTGTCAAATTCCCATTCTGGGCGCTCTTATACTCCATACCTCAGACTCGCCCAAGACCGTCATGGACATGGTACAAAGCAATCACTTTTTGCTTTCTCAACTCGATCAACGGTACGCATAAAAAACCCGTTTTCTCTTACTCCAACTCAAAAGACGTCTGAAATGCGAACAAAGAAATGTCCACACGCACAGGTATATTCTGGACCCGCGACCCCACTCAAGAAGTTCCCCAGCACAAATGCAAGGACGCGCGTTTCATGTGGATTGAGCCGGTTTCTCGACGTCTTATCAAGGGTCAACTTGAGCTGTTTGCGAATGCTGCAGGGGCTAAAAGTGTACGAATTCCTGCGTACGGGTTTGGTACCTGGGAAGCCGATGGGTTGGCTAGAGATAGCGAGAAGATAGTCATGCACCTTCATGGTGGCACGTATATCGTAAGTCCCAAACTAAGCACTCGCGCACTCGGGTGAATTTATTAAAACTTATTTTCCGATAGCACGGGACTGCACACCCTGAAGACGCAACGTCCTACATATCTCGCCACCTACTCAAATGGGGACAATCCATCGGCCTCTCCAGGACACTCTCGATCGACTACAGAATCTGTGCAATAAGCCCTTTCATCACAGGACCACCTACAACCTTCGCCTCACCATTCCTCGACGCCCTAGCAGGCTACATCCACCTCACGCACAAACTCAACTTCAAACCTCAAAACATCATCATCGCAGGCGACAGCGCAGGCGCCCACCTCGCACTCGCGCTCGTCCGTTACCTCCGTGACAACCCCGACCTCGGTCTCAGCGTGCCCGGCGGACTCCTCTTGTTCTCTCCTTGGGCTGACCCGATGGGAACCCAATACGAGTTCGGTAGCGGCCGAGGACCAAAAAACTATGGAACGTGCGACTTTATTGACTTTTGGTCGAAATCGGATTATTCAGTGGGGGTGTATGCGAAAAAGGCTCTTTTCA
>WSTH01001332.1:0-13186 GCA_019616345.1 Ceratobasidium sp. 395
CTTGACGGCGCTCCGACAGAATACGGAGCACTCACCACAGCACCGTTTCTCAACGAGAGAAAACGGTTTTGCAGACGCGGTAGTCTGATCACTTAATACGCTGATGTCACTCTCAGCGTGTCAGACAGGAAATCAAACTGCACTCTCAGTTGAAGGCGTATGACATTCCATGACTACTTATACCCTTCGTGACCTTAGGTCTTTCTCATGTAGTGACCCGAGTATTGCTTCAAATATCGCCACTGTGATGGGAGTCACAAGAGCACCGTGGCTTAATGGAATTGTTGTGGTCTCAGGTACGAGGTCGCTACGCTCCTGTTGATCAATGCTGTACGATGATATTGTCGCCAACAGCTTCATCAGTCACGGAATTCTTGCGTCGAGTAACATGCCCTGCTGTGCTAGTTAGATATGTGGGTCTTATATACGCTACCTCTCTTCGCGCTCACACATTCTGGAGATATAGGTACGGGAAGTCGAAGTGAGCTGATTTCAAGCCGTGTTTGACTAGGAGCTCCTCACATTTACTCTATTTAGTCTTTGCCATTTGATTGGAAAGGTCCTTCCACGGCTTGTGCATGTGTTTGGATTCCAAACTCAGTAAGCGTTATGTTTGTTTTGTGGATCTCGACTCAAAGCTATTTGGTAGTCTCAGCGCTTACAGGTAGAAGATCTATATGTTGATCTTGATGGCCATGTCACTTTGACCTTGAATCATGTTGTAGAACGGCATTGTGGGCCAGTCGTGAGTACTAAAGCCACATCTTTTTATATGCCGCCCCTGACCCGTGCTCGCAAACGCTGAGGAAGTGGAGTGTTCTGCCTGGCAATCCGACCTTCGATGTGGATCCAGCAGTCAAACTAACGCTCAGCATACTCCGCGCAAGTTATGCTTCCGAATCGCGGCAAGATTTCTTAGAGCTTTTACTGAAGATTACGCGTTTCACTGAACTGAAAGTCCTTCTGCTGGCGAGAGAGGCAAATATCTTGCCAGGTACCTTTCCCTTGACGTGGACTGCGACTGATCGCCTACCCCGGTTCACTGTACAACCAGGGGATCTTGGCACTTGCATTGAAATATCGGGCGGTTCTGGTGGTATGTTCCGGTGGAAGACCTTTGAAAAGTATATGATTACCGAGAATCCATGGGTAAGCTGGGGCGAGTAGGATTTGAATGCTCCGAGTAACTTGTTCTCCTGCATAGCTCGAGCAAAGACGTGTCGCGCAGTCAGGGTGCAAGGTATTCACGAGCGCAGGTCATGAGCTCACTTTCACGATCGGTATGGATGGATGGCTCACGTACGAGTACTCTCCCCGCTCGGATGACTTTTACGAAGCCATCCGGGTGAAGTCCCAATTATCTGCTTCAGAAATGCCCCTTCACTGGAAGACGCTGTTTGCGAAATGGACCCTCGGCAATGACCCTCATCAGAGAGTTATATCGGATGTATTAGCTCTCTGTGAGTGTACATTCTATAATTCAGTCATCGTACGTTTTTTCATGGCTGACTACTTCTGAGACGTAGGTGGATCCATGGAATTCACTATCTCATTTTGGGAGTTTGGCAGATGTCCTGTCGATGGCGGCAAGCTCTATTACCATCGGTGCCCTTCTGCACGATCGGATCCACAAAGCTTCTGGGGATATCTAAGTTCAAACGTTGACCCTCAGACGTATGAAGATAACTTGAGGAATACGGGATGGCTAATTGGTTATAGATTGTAAGTTAGAAACGCAGGATGTACACAGCGCTCAATAACAGCTCGTATAACGGCTCATGGAATTACTCAGGTACTTGGATGTGTATAGAGTAGCTGACGGCTGGGGATACAAATACGAACAGATGCTGAGTGAGAGAATGCGTTTCATGCCAGGAAGCTTTCCGATAATGAAAGTTGTCGAGGACTGGGATGATGAGGGTCTGTGCTGAGCTAAGATCAAATCTACGTTCAGTTTCGACTAGTTGACCGATAGATGTAGCCTCGGTGCTGTGTAACGAAGTGTTCATCCGTCATACATATACCTTACGTCTCTGTTATGACTGTATAATTTTTCGCGGAGCAGCGCTGCGGTCTTGTGCTTTCGTTGTCTCTATTAGTCTCGTACCCTTGCCCCAAGTTTTTCCCATCTCTCCTGTGCGGCGAAGCTTGCGTCCTATTATCCATGGGTTTCCAAAGAAGCTTGAACCAAGGAGCCTACCCTACGATACCGACCGCTGGAGACGGGGGAGCGAGGTAATAATAGAAAGTAATAAGATGCTAGGTTAACAATACCGAGCGTACACGACTACACACCAGGGGTACACCCTCGGCTCGCCCCCTAGTCCACCGCTTGTATCTAATGGAGTGGAGCCTGCAGGTGCGGTCTAGTAGAATCCCATCACGTACAGAGCCTTATCCTTATATCTGAGTTGATGCGGGAAGAGCGTGCAAACAACTTGCTTGACTAGTTCCTAGATCAGATTTAGCGCCAATCTTCGATGTGATTGAGCGCCGGCACAACGTGAGACTTAAGCCGACAAAGCTCTCGTGCATGACGGAAGCTGACATAAGAGTAACCATAGGAATCAAAATGTGTATATATTGAACGATAGAACGAATGAAAAGAGTGTGAGTATGAATGTGAGGATGGGTAGGAGAGGGCTCACAGAGCCCGTATTTATACCATACAAATATGTCTCCGAGTCATAAGCAGTAAGTGCTGCGCATACACTTGACTCGATTACAGACTCAATTTTTCTCGTACGTTCTATTACATTCGAGCGGTTTCTACAGTAATTCTTTACCAGAACCGAAGCGATTTAGCAAGCCGAGAGCGCATATATCCTTTAAGCTTTGTATGAGTTTACTGAGAGTGTACGTCCCGATTTAGCCCAAATAGAATCATGAGTGGTTGAACTACAGGACCGTGGAACTGGCAGGCACTATTGTTACTTTCAATAAACTCTGAGGGCAAACGGAAACCATTCGCTTAGTTGAGTAGTTCTGCCTCGCATGTTCGTGCCAGTTTCAGCTGTGCATGAGGCAGATTCACGGCAGTAAGCCTTTCCATAGACTGCCGTATCATGAGCCTCCCAGCTCCTGTGCCCGATTCAAGTCTTCTCACGACGGTGGGTTGCCGTCCACGAAAATGACATACCAAACAAGGTGGATTCCGTTTGGTGTGATGACACATACGACCCTTGATGTGGCTGTGATATGACGTAAGCGCTCTCTGGAAATGATCACCGCAACAACAAACGTACGGGCGTCGTTCACCAGCCTGTCTAGCTCCAGCACTACACTAGCGTCGACTTGACACTAAAATATGCGCGCACCTGTCCCTAAACTACGAGCCTATTCCGAACGAGATGAACAACCATCTATTGACTTCGCTCTCAGGTGATGAAGGATCTAGAGTTGGCGAGCGGATTGGTCCATGATGCTTAAAGCTCGGTTTGGAAGGGCAGAACTGGTGATTCACTGCAGAGCTCGAGCGATCGACGGTCACTAGGACTAACCTTCGCTAAGAAACGGCTTTAAGGGTGGGGGATCTGACATGGATCTGGTACGTGATTGCTTTCGGAACGATTCTTGTTGGCTAACTTGTATCGCTCGCAACAGCGCGCACCGAGACTCCCAGTTTAAGCTTGTCGAAGATCTGGCCCCGTTTCCTCTATCGGCGCCTCAGGATCAATAAGCCTAACACCCTCGTTTTTTCCCGCTCGCCTCCTCGACTCTACCAAGCCAGTGTCGTATGGTCGCTGCAGCAGGCATGACTCGAGCTCCTGGATCGCGTGTAGCATTCTGGCATGGTCCACGTCCTCTATCTTTCTGGTCAAATTGGCTGTTATCGCACACCTCGGCGATACGGCCAGTTATACGGTTTCACAAGCTTATTCAGGTTATGGCTTAGTTGCTGAAGCTACTCCAATCAGACTCGGATTCACAAAAACGTCAATATATCGAAGAATTGTTGCTTGCTTGATTCAATAAACAGTTACCTTACCAACCCTCACCGTTCGGTAAGTATAGCCTAATTCGTCTGGTTCCTGCGTCAGTCGATCTTCCCACTAGTGGAAAAACATAGCACTCACGAACCAACGATCTATCTTGAATAGCGGTCGGGCCTTGGCACACCTCTGCCCAGCCGCCTCGCTCGGTCTCAGACTCGGCCCCAGACTCCTGTGGCTCGCATGAATCAACAAACCCGACCCAATTTAACGTGTAGAATGTCGATTAATGAGTGTTAGGGTTTCTTTGTAGCGGTCGTACACCGCGTTCATGGGGATTTTGGTACGATATGGTATGTCATATTTATAGACTCGGAACAGCAAATAACATCCAACTTAGTTCAAAGAAGGGCGGAAGAATGACTACCTTGGTCGACTCTTGAACCGGCCTGCACAAACCTTGTAGCGCGGCAAGATTCACAACGGCGGCAGACCTGCTTGAACCGCTACAACCGAAACGGCGACTAGCCCAACAGAGTCTTTTTGGCACAGTTGAGGGTCGCGGGCTTTATTTTTCTCTAATCAAGGTCTTTAGGATCAGGTTTTCTCAACAAAGAGGTACTTTTCATACCTAGTGATGCAGGGATCATGAGTTTTGCTACAGTTACTGGCCCCAACCCAATTGTCAGCTCTATCACTCCTGTGGAAACCGTCAAGTCTCTGAATTTCTCGACACCACTCCATTGCCACCTCATAAGCCGTTCTCCTTTGGCTATCTTCCAACACCCTGTTCGGAAATTTCTCAAATCTCGGTATTGTTTGGCGGTGGCGTCATACCAAAATGCTTATGAACATTGGGAAGGAGACGGATTAGGAAAGTTGAATAGGTGAGCCCTGTACGAACCATGGGTATGTTGATGCTTTATTCCGAATACCGTTCTATTATACTATCCGGTACCATAAACAGAGCTCCTTACTCGAATCTCGGCGTCAAGCTTGGTGTAGAAGCAACCGACAGATTTTAGCCGCGGGGTTCGAATCCTCTACTACCTTACAGACCCATGTTTTCTATCATTTTGCAATTGATGCTTTGATGTTGTGGGCGTCGTACAAACATGACAAGAACTCATAGTCTTCATCAATCTCCATTGGTGCTTATTGATTTGTGTGTGTATGCCGGGCTATGAGTGGCAGGTACTGCCGTAACACTGAGGAACCATCGTTTTTTTTGAACGCCCGGGTTGGGCTCGCAGCATATTTACGAATATGGAACAACCTTAGCCGCATGTTCTCATTTGCTCGTGCACTTGCCTCTATATTGTACTGGCAAATAACTATGTATGAGATGAGGGTGGCGTGCTTGGCTCTGCTTGTACACGCCGGGATCGCCTTGAAGAGAAAGATGCCGCGCGTTCTCGACTCGCTCCACTTGCCCGCCACCACATTTTACCTCGGCCTCGATTACAAGCTTCAGCGTTCGCCTTCTGTCCAAAGCTCTGTTAATTCGCATAGATCCGCTCCCTTCGTCGCATGACTCAGCGTTTAACTATAAGCAGAGTCAACTCTACTGCTCTCCGCGCCAGCCTGCCTATACCCGGTCTAAATGAGCTATTATCCGTAACCGAGTTGTTTATCGAGGGTTTACAGGTTGTGCCTCCAGCTTCTGTCTGGCTACCAAATGCTGAACACCTAAGTTAGGACTCGCCGTTTGAGCATGCTCGCTGTTCTACTGCCGCACGTAACATTGAGTCTCTAGTGGACGTAGCGGCACACGTGATAGAGCTGGATCCTAGCGCAACGAGGAGGCTCGAAAGGTACGATATAGGTGAAAGGTCACACACTATGGGGCTAACTACGAACACAAGTAACCTTGATGAGATCAAGAATTTACTGACAGAACTCGCAGCGCCTAGACGACATAGCTTTGGCAAGTCAAAACGCAAGCTTCAGGCACTGGAAGACCTTGAACACAGAATTTCCGCATTGATTAAGACAACAAAGGTATTAAAATCTGCTCTCAAATTTATATTTGACGCTTGATTCAATTTGTGTAGCTGGAGCTGAAAGCGCTGAAGCTGGAGATGCAAGCTGAAGCTGGGGTATGCTGTATGCTTGCTCATATGGCTGATAGAACGCTATTCACACCTTTCTTAGCTCAGTGTGATCAACCCACACGAGATACATGACAGAGTCAACATCGATTCGCACTGGCGATGGCGTCAACATCGACGCAAAATGGGGCTTGAAGCACACGAACGTGGAGAGCGCAAGGGGGTCACTACCCGCAATATCTCTGGTCGTATCGGGAGAATGTCGGTGATATATAGAACATATGACGGAGATAACGAAAGCGAAGTTGCAAGGGTGAGCTGAGTGCTTGTGGTGTGTCTTCTAAATACCGGGCTCAGTGGCTACGCTAGCGCGTAAGACGAGATTTAAGACTATATACTCGGCTAAAAACGTACGGCATTATATCGTGGTACTTATATGAGGCTGACTCCCCTCGTTTGTAGGGACCCGTGTATATCGTCACGCATTGGAAGTGTGATGGGAGTTACGAAAGGAGTACGGCTGAACGGGATCGTTCTGCTCTCAGGTAGATAGTACCCGGCCTTGAGTTAGCCCATATATAGTATTGACAACGATGACACCAGCCACACTACCACCCATAGAGTTCGTACACAAAGTAACCAGCCCGCGTGTTTTTGCAAAATTTGTAGGCTCTAGTTTCCCTCTAAAAGATGAACTCACGCAAACCGAGTATGTAGATGCGAGAGATTGATGTACGTGATTTTCTGAAACATTTTACTCGAGTCTCCCTAAGCTGATGCTGTCCAGCGAACTTTGGAGCAGTGTGATCGTGGTTTCCGGATGCCTGGCTCCGTATGTAATGGTCTGTTCTTCCATTAAAAATAGCTTACTGTGACTTGGCAGGCCGAATATTTGTATGTGGAGGACGTGCATGTTGATATTGACGGTCATGTCACTTTGACGGTGGCACCCCATCCGGGCTCCATGTTTCCCTATGATGTAAGTGCTCAGAATCACATCTTTCCCACGTGGTCTAATATATGCTTCGAACTCATAACAAGCTGCTGATGCTGCAATCCCGCACTTGGATATATTACCACCGCGACTTCGATCCATCCTACCACCTGGCGCTTGAGGTACTCACCGCTGGAGGCTCTTTCGAACACCCCACAAAGCCGCGGACGAGGTTTCTAGAAGATTTATCAATTCGAAAATCCTATTTCTCAGAGCTTCAGGTGCTTCAGTTAGCTGACGAAGCAGGAGTCTTGCCATACGGCACCAATCTTCGTTGGTCCAACAGCGACAGTCTGCCCCCGTTCACCGTTCTACCAAACGAATTTGGGGCCTATCACAAAAGGTCGGCTGATGATGGGCTAGCGATATCTGAATGGATGCTCCTTGATCAAACTCTTGTCGGTCACAACCATTCGGTAAGATGAAAAGAGTCATATGACGCTTGCCTTGGATTATCTTAATATGTAGACTGAGCATATATCTGGCACCTGTAATTGGGTTAGTGGTACAAGGCCGTTAGAGCCTACTGCTACGTCCGGGGGGGATGGCTGGTATACCTACGAGCAAAGCTTTTCCAACTTGGGTGGTTACGGACCGGGTTTGACCATTCAGCATTATCAAGACACCCCACTAAGCAGTTTCGACTGGAAGACCACTGTCGCCAAATGGACTCTCAAAAAACAGAGCTCACATCGAGTTATTGACGTAAGCTCATTAGCACTGTGTACGCATATTTGGGAAGTGCAATCATCCGTCCAGTTCCACTTACCAGCTTAGGCTTTTAGGTAGACGAATATTTTTTACAGTCTCAATCACGCGCAGTAAAACGCTACCGGGTAGTGGTAAGCTCTACTATCACCGACGTCCTTCGGCACGGTCCGACCCGGCTAGCTTTTGGGGATACCTCAGCACGAACCCGGACCCTCTAGCGCTTGAAGATAACGTGCAAAGCAAGGGATGGGCGCTCGAATACGAACTGTAAGTCAACGACACATAGTAGATCATACATTTGAACTCACTTCAACAATCCTGAATGGGTATTTTAGGCTCCTCGACGTGCACCGAATAACGGATGATTGGGGCTATAGATATAGGCAACTTCTCGACAAGAGTATGCGATCAATGCCGGGCAGTTTCCCGTTAACTGAGGACGCTCAGGGAGACGAGGGATTTGACGAGGAGTAAATGATAGCCAAACGACCCATGGATATACTTCATGTTGGCTTTGATTTTCGTAAAGCATAATTCACAAAGGTACTCAAGAAGTCATGCTTGGTCGCAGTCATCGCTGATTGGCGAAAGATCCAGCATAAACGGGGGCATATTCAGCGGCTTTAGTTTCTGCTATATTCGTCTAGCAACGCAACTCAGATTGTGTGTTTGAATGTTCCTTGCCGCAAGTAGATTGAGAACGAACCCTTCGATGTCAACCAAGTGTTTGGGCGAATGTCCCGCCGCACCTGTTTAGTGTTCTGTTCCTATGAGCCCGCACTTCTCGTTCTTGGGAGTACCTATTGGCGGAGACAAGCATCCGCGCATTTGGGCACTGAATCATGAATATGCGGTAATCATCGAATCAACCATGGCACTGTCCGCTTTCATATAGGCCACCGTCAGCTGATAAGTAACAAATGGACACCGCGCCAGAGGATTCCAAGCTTGGATTCTTCGAGCTAAACAGCTGAGCTATACTACATCAAACCAATCACGCATCAAAACAAAAACCATCACGCCTCGGGCAAGATAGGAGCGTAAGAAAACAGCAGAGCGCGCATACAACGAGCAACGAGCAAATAGCTAAATAGGATCAGGAAACCAAAGTAGTACAAATGTGTGGAGTAGGGGAAATACGAGACTGGATGCAAGCAAAATGGCACAAAAGCTCAAAGCGCACGACCGATCTGTGCGTCGTCAGAGATGTGAAGATCTACAGACAACAGTCAGCTATTACTCGCAATCACGGATGATGAAGGAAACGACTCACCAATGGGACTGGTATAGTTCACCAACAGCGGGTGCAACCCCCTCGCACGCCCTCTCAAACTCACTCCCCGTGTCAAGGGGACCTGACTACCGTTCACACTCCCCATCCTAATCACACTCGGTCCAGACGAAGCAAACACGTCGTTCCCAGTGTGATACCGCTGGTTCGGGTGGGGCGGCAGACGTTGTTCTTCATCCTCATCCTCGCCCGAGCGACGCTTCGAGTCGGAAAGTCCATCGCCGATATACGCTGGAAGTTCCTCGTCTCCTAGCACGACCTTCCCACCAGCCTGTTGGTTGAAATAGGTACTATCGCCTCGGGTTGCGGTTTGGATCGTTACATGAACGCCAGACCCGACTTCAGGTGTGGCGGGAGATATGTACGGGTGGCGAGAGTAGCTCGCGGTACCAGTAAGAGGGTCAGAGGGGACAGGTGTTGTAGGCGAGCCAGCGTACGGCGAGCCAGACATCGTACGACGATGAGCAGGCTGCGGACGCGTAAGGGAGCTCGTCTCGGCGATTGACTGGTTCTGGAGTTGTGACGCGATACCCGGACTCCTCGGAAACCCGGGACTGTACGGGAAATTCGAGGACCCAGGACTAAGAATCTCCCTATGCTGAATGGAGTACGAAGCGTCCCGCTGCGACTGGACGCTTTGATGTTGTTGTTGGGGAGCGCTCTGGTGCTGTTGAGGGACGGGGTTTCCTTTCGTGACGGGCCCATGACCAGACTTGGATTGCATCTGCGACGAGTGTGTGCGCGCACGTGTGGCGTAGCCGGCTTCGCGGGCGATACTCCGAGGGAAGAAGATCTATATCGAATGGGATAACGGCGAGAGAAAATGAGGTGCGTCGGTCAGGGGAATAGAAGCCATGAGTCGGTCGAGAAAACGAGGCGAGAAGTCGTGTAGAATGAAGCAGGGGCGACGAAGGCGTGGTGGAACAGGGGAAAGGGGAAAGAAGTCGTTGGTCGAACCGGCAAGAGGCGAGGGACAGACAGTGGGACAGAGGAACAGCGAGTAGAAGCATAGCGCCAATGGCATCGAGGAACAAGCATGTCGATCACCATGAGGAAAGAAGAAGTCGTGCAAAGAGCAAGAAGCCATCATCGAATATGAGAGGAAAAGGCCGAGAGCGTCATTGTAATGAACCACGCCGAAAAAGGGAAAAATAGAACAAAGGTGAGCGTCGATCCTCCCCAAACACAACTCGAGACACATACCAGCAATGTGATGACGCTCGACACGACACACCCAATTCCCCCAACCATCGCTAGAATATCAACGGCCCCACTACCAATATACCAGACATAGTTAGCGCGCGTTAATATATTGACATAATTGACGGGACGGCGAGGCATTGAATTCAAGAAGACACTCACGCAGTTTTGGCAATTACATGTGGCCCATCAACTCTGATCCCGTCACAGGCTAAGATCAGAAGCGGGACCACAAACATTAGGCGGAAGACAATCCGGAGGCGCTAATGAAATAATGTCATCAGTATTAGAATCCAAGATTGCCGCATGACTGGATTCGAAGGGGTTGGATAGAATGGGTTGATCGGGCAGGCAGTTGCGAGGGGCAAGCAGGGGGACTTACGTTAAGGTCCTGGAACGCCATCAGTCTAACAATCACTTCTGGGTCCGCATTCTCGGCTCGGATACGCTTCAAGAACGAGGGAAACTTCCACCTTCAAATCCATGGCATTCGATATCAGCATCAACGTCTAATTATGGTAGAGCAGCGAGAAACTCACAGTACTTGCATGAACCAGATCGTGACCGCTAAGCTCCCCACTGAACCCGTGAAGAATGTCCACGCCTCGACCTGTTCGAGATCGTTACGAGTTTCGATAGTCACAACGGGGAGTAAAACCATGGCGGCGACGGAGCCTGATTAGATAAGCGTGACGGGAGGCCGAAAATAAGCACGAGAGGGAGCGAGAAAGATGCGGGGTATGTCCGTGTCGGTAGACGTAAGCGGCGACGGCGAAGGCGGTCCTCCAAACGTCAGCAACCCTCACGCCACAACCCAGCGCACGAGGAGCACTCACCGCAACACCAGAGTTTGTACTCAAAACTTTTAAACCACGGCCGGACCCCTCCCTCGCCCTCCTCTCCCTGTTCCCGAATCATAAACAGCCAAAAGCATAGCTCTTCCAAGTGGGATACTATCTCCAACGCCCAAGCGACCGCGAATACCACGTAGAGCGGAAATATAAGATTTTGGTGGTATTTAGGCCACAACTCGGTTGGGGCTGGTATGGCGATGCGGGGCAGTGGGTGGGCCGGTGTCGAGGCGGGGTTGGGGAGGGTAATATATCCCGCTTGGTACTTCATCACTGGCGGAAAGAAGTAAGCATACGATGAAGACAACATAGGAGTCCGACATACCCGCCATCGACATACTATATACGGTGAGAAGTGGGACGCTGATGATATATGAGTACTGCGGGGTACATCAGGTAAGCTTCGTGCCGGTCATCGGCCAATCGAAGAACATACGGTCATGAAGCGCTTGAACCCGCCATCCGAGCTTGAGCGCCATTTTAAACACTACAAAAAAGTATAAATTGCTAGTTATGGAAGGGGGCGGTGGATTGGCGCGCACTTGAAAACGATCGTAACGGTACAGATGCTGGATTAGGAACAGCAAGAGCTATAACGGAGTTAGCTTTGTCCCGGCATATTAATTCTCGACGCACTGTGGAAGAGAGCGTGGCCCACAGGAGCATGGCCTGGGGGGATATGACGGACATCGTGAATGAGGGAGAGGGGAGACAGTGGTGGCGAGGGACAATAAAGACTCGTTATGAGTTCGAGAAGTGGGGCGTTACGTGTCAGCGGATCTCGTCAAAAACAACTCGGAAATGGGGGCTGGTCGTCGCGGCAATAGAGTCGAGCCAAAGCCCAAGATCATCGTGTCCCTTGTTGCCAACAGGGATTTCCCCGCTTTCGGGCGATGCTCCTAACCTAAATCAAGCAGCTTCCATCACACGTGACCGTGGCTGTGCCCCGGCTCCTTCGGTGCCACCCATCTCACGCCCCTCGGTCGACGCCTCTTCAACTTCTGTTCCTCGCACGAACCACGTTCTGCTCGAACTCTACCATGCCCGAATCTATTGGACATAAATTACTTGTTCTCTCGTAGTTCAATAATTATCTTGTTTCCAAAGCTGGTCTAGTTCAAGACAGAAATAGTTGTTGAAGCCCGCAACCACATCTTCTGGGTCGACAAAACGAAAAATAAGACTTTACCTGAAAATTTAAACTTTGGCTTCTATTGAACTATCATCTTGTCGACGCCGCATTTCATTTTCTTGACAACATCCTCGCTTGCTGTCATGCCACTCCGCCGAGCAGCGGCAGTTCACTCTAGACACCCACTTGATAGCTGTCTGCCTGCACGTCATTTGCAACGAAAACGCTTTTTGTTGGCTTTTTGAGGGCACTCGGAATCCGACTGCGGACTTGGCTGGATGTCGTCACAATCCCCTATTCCGATGATCATCGCGCTTAGATACCTATGGATCTCATAAGTCCTACCTTGGCAGTCTAGGCCCTGTCCATTGTTCTGCTCCTTTCTGTCGATTCGGACATTCGGACGCGTATCTCTCGCCCTCAAATCTCGTCAAATGACAATGTGTCCGTTTTGAGTAATTCTTATCGTTCATCTAGAGTCTATCCCTTTGTACGACACGATACTTGCTGCAATGTCCGACATCTTCGTTCTTTTGCGTCGACAACAATCCTCCCTTAGTCGCCACCAGAAATCATAACGTCTCGCCACCTACAATCCTCGACCAAAATATTCCCACCCAATCCGTCAAATTTCAATGATGCTGATCAGCGTTTGGTTCTGTTGATCCCCCCGGCCGGCTAATCAAAGACGATGTAGATCCCTCCTAACCGTGTTTATTCTATCCCAAAGTATTTCACGACATTGCCTGGAACCAAACCCTCGCTTCGGACCCTGACTGCCAATCGTCCCACGAGGGCTTGGTGCATATGGGTGTAGTAGGGGGGGGTCAATCTCGTGCGGGCCGTGGCGTCGCGTCGGCCAAGATTTTCTTTTCGCAGTAGTAATAAAAGATTTCATGTCGAATTTCGGCTACATTTTAAGCCCTTAATTTCACCAAAACATGTGATTTTTGAGGCGGGTCGAGTGTGCGAGATTGAGGCTGATTTACTAGTCTCAGGGCTCGGCGCTTAACTCGGATTGCTG
>WSTH01001333.1:0-13175 GCA_019616345.1 Ceratobasidium sp. 395
CCTCTTTGCCTTTACTCACGCATTGCGCGCCATGAGGATTTCCATCGGACCTCTCACCCGAACGGTTCGCGTCGGGTTGCGGATTTACGTGCGGGGCTGGGGTGATCCTCGCGGGAGCCCAGGTTATAATCGCCGGCCGGCTAAAGATGGAGCGCGCGCCACTTCGGTTCGGCGGGTGTATTATTTTGGGTGTTCCCGTTGTCGTTTTGCCCCTGCAGGGATTGGCGAGAGCGTGAGTACTGGGGTGAGTCGAATGCCGTCATGAATCGGCTGTTGGGCTGCCTTATTGTGTGTATGTATCTTTGATAACGAAGAGATTCTTTCAGGTCTATCAGTTCTATGATGTGGGTTTTGAAAGGGATCGCTTGGCTTGGGTCATATGGTGATTGTATGCGCATACATCTCGGTGATAGGTTCGTGATTTTCTGTATACTCGTCCTCGCGCATCTGACGACGTCCGTTAAACCCTCGGCGCGCAGGCGTTGTGGGTCGTTGAATAGGTCCAGTGCCGTGATCTTCGTGCTTGGCTGAACGTCCAGATGGAGAACGTCCACACCATCGGCGGCGGTCCTGGGTGTCTCTCGCGCCCCAGCTCTGGGTTCTAATGGTTCTACTCGCTCTCTCGTACCGGCAGGACTGCGGGTATATAGCACGCGCACCAAAAAAATTAATCACGATCCCAAGTCATACCCTCGTCCGGCTCTTTCCAACGAAGTCCAGGAGGGTCACACTACCTCCTCAAGCCCCGTTGGGTCGACCCAGTCAGAAAATTCCATCTCTAGGCCCGTGTTTGTCCGTGGCATTTAGTGGGCTGTTCCAAGCGAAGAGATAGATGTGCTTGGCGAGACGTAGCTGGCTGTCTTCGAGTCGGCTTGGCGTAACGTGTAGCATGGCGTGAGCTTACACTGCCTATCTATGGGAGCTTCATTGCTGCGCTGTCAATTTGCACGCATATGTCACCACGGTTTGGTTTATCCGTTTGTGATAAATTGTTAGGGGTGTCAGGAGCTGCGCCTTGTTGGTGGCGGAAGCGGGCATACGTCAAAGGTGGCGCGTGGATTTGACGTTGTATCTCGCAAGATTTGTGTCGACGTCGTAGGCGTGTTGGTAGATACTGATCTACAGAACTCTGCGTCTAATGAGATTAAGCTTCCGTCGATGATAGATCCTCTCTAAACCGCGTTGTATGACGTTCATAAGATAGGGATAGGGGCTGAACACAATTGTGTTTTGGAGGTGCTGGAAGTAGGGATGATCGTTAGATTTATCGAGCATCGAGTCTCTAGTTCGGAACGATGATGAACGTATTGATTCAACGCTATCACGCAATGTGTTTTGAGAGTGCGGGGGTATGTCCTACCCGGGTTGGCTCTGACGTTGCTCATCGCGAGCGCGGATAGCTCCACGAGCGCGCAAGGGCGGAGATACAAGAAGTCAACAGCAGTTGAAATACGCAGCTACTCAAAACCTAGACTCGCGAGGGCCTGCGATCTTGCGCACGGTTTGGGCTCCAGCATGTTCTCTCGGGCTACGGTGCTATATAGCTCCAAGTCAAACTCACCACCCCGGTTTAGCGCCGGGCAGACAGATTTGCTTCCGGTGGACTGAACCTCGTGGACTGAATCCTTGCGCTCGCGCGTCGTGAACGACTTGAACAAAATTAGGGGCTGAAATCCATCTGGACGGGTCCCGCTTACGATCGGTGAGTGAATGTACAATATTTTGAACTCGTGGTGTGATGCTGAGGAAGGATTTATGAACGTGCGAATTTGGGGCGTTTTTGTCGATCGGTTTACGATGTAGACATGAACGCGGAAAAGTTGGCGAAACTTCAGGCGGCGGCGGCTGCCAATCGTATCGGTGAGTACTAGACAGTTTTGAGTTATAAAAATACATTTATTCGAATTATTTCGAAATTAGCGCTGACTCCCTTGGGGTGTAGGCGGCAAGGGCACTGTGCGACGTAAAGTTGTACCCCGGTCCTCGGCCAAGGCTTCCGGAGGAGATGACAAGAAGCTCGCAGCCGCGCTGAAGAAGCTTGGCGTACAACCTGTCTCTGGGATTGATGAAGTCAACATGTTCCAGGCGGACGGAAATGTCTTGCATTTTGCTCAACCCAAAGGTACGCACATTTTCTCACCTGTTGTGTCCCCTACAGCACTCAATCAACGATTGAAAATCTGGGAATTTTATAAACAGTTCATGCCGCGTCCGGTTCCAACACGACTGCTATCTTCGGGGCCGGTCAGGTGAAGGAGCTCACCGAGCTCGTTCCTGGCATCCTCAACCAGCTTGGTCCCGACTCCCTCGCTAGGTCAGCCACGTTTACGTCCCACACTAACCGTTGATTAACCTATCATCCCACGAATTTTCAGCCTTCGGAAACTCGCCGAGTCCTATCAGCTAATGCAAGCACGAGCACAGGCGGCCCAGGCGCAAGGAGGAGGCGGCCCGCCAGCGGACGATGACGACGAGGTTCCCGACTTGATCGAGAACTTTGATGCGGTTGCGGTGGAGGATGAGAAGAAGGAGAAGGAGAAGGCGGAAGATGACGAGACCAAGGTGAACGAGGTTGACTAGACTGGCTAGGAGTGGTACCACGCTGTATGTCCTTTTACGCTTTCGCTGCAAACGGGAGTTGTGTGTACGAATGCGGATGACCCCTTTTGTTGAAACACAGTTGTATTGATTGATGCTTTGTTGCATTTGTGTATTTTCGAAATTCTAGCCAAAACTCTAAAAGCACTTGTGGTCGACGTGCGAGAGTACGAGTTATGCGGGGGTTGACGTTGGTGTGTAACAACTCTGGTGGCGAACCTGGTTACGTTACTATTGTCAATCACCTGATGTGGCTATGTAAACCTGGTGGCAACTCATTCTTGAACACCGCTGAGTCACTGTACTTTAGAAAACTCGGGGTTCTCCAGAGAGAAAATGTCGTTGAAATTATGCGTAAAGCCCAAGCTCCTTTGCTCTTCCATTTTTTCTCCTCGCTCCCTTCACATGTTACCACGAGGGAAACCTTTAATCCTCCCTGGAGCTATCCACATCGGCACGGCAACAACCGATTCGGACTACACTGGGGCCACGGCGGCCGGTAAGCTCGTGCTATACTACTCCAGCGCATCTGCTAATCTTAATTAGTTTCTCCGTTACCTGGTACAGGCTTAGCCTTTGTTGATCGTCATCCCAAGTTCTATTTTAACAATGACTTGATCGCTGTTCAGGTAAGATCGTTCAGATGCATAATTGGTCACTTACATGCGGGTCAGGTCGAGAATACGCTGTTCAATGTTCACAAGCATCAGCTTTTGAAGTCAACCACGCTCTCAAACATGTTTACCATTGCAGGTGAATCGGAAAGTAAACGAACGAGCCACGAGGGCGCCTCTCTCGACCACCCGATTGTGATGCAGGGGGTATCAGCTTCCGATTTTGAGTGTCTCCTGAAAGTACTTTATATCAAGTAAGTGTTCGGTTCTGCTCCATTAACCGCAGTAAGCTGACTGTTGAAGCACCGCAGCCACTTCTTACAAGATCACCAACTATCCGAGTTAAATCCTTCTATAGTAGTTCCCGCCTTTCGCTTGGCCAACATGTGGAAGTTTGAAGAACTCTGCTCCTATCTCAATCCTCTTGCCGAAAGGGTGCTCGGACAGGCAGATAAAATTGCTTTTGCTCGCCAGTTCAACATAACCGAATGGCTGGTACCCGCTCATGTGAAGCTCTGCCTCCGCCAGGAAAGGATTACGGCTCAGGAAGCGAGCAAAGTTGGGCTCGATAGCTTGCTATTCATATCACGATTTCGAGAGGAGAATCCAAAGAAAGTATATGGAACGAGCTACTGTGCAAGTTGCTCGCGTGCGAACGGCTACCATCACTACCAGGGGTCATCTTTGTCCCTGATCATATGCGCACGACCCCGAGAGAGCGAGGTCATGGAGATGGTTCAGGCGTGGTTGGACGGGGGGTGTAGGCTGTCAGATTGATAACCTGGGCATAAACAGTTGGTAAACCGAGTTAGTTCACTAAATGTCGGGCGTAGTCAATTCATAACCTGGTCTATGTAATCACTTTTGGACGCATCACCAACTTTCACAGTAACGAAATAAAGAAAGGTGTGAACGGTTAGCCTGCAGTTGGGCGGTGACAGCGATCGATCCGATGTGGCTACAGAAGGCCGTGGCTACACAATGCCATCTAAACCGTGCTACTGTCTCCAGCGTTGAAGATGTCTGAGAAGAGACACACCGTCATAGGTACCAGTATGCAGTCCAATGGGATATATCCCCAAGCCTGTACTGGTAATAAAATTCCATTCTAGAGTCCTTGGACGATGAGAATGAGAGTGTACAATTCTGTGACACGTCGAAACTGGTCGTATAGGTTTTTTGGAATGAAAGTGATGATAGTATATTCTATGGGGGATTAGCCGAGCGAACCGAAAGAGGCGACGGCACACTACTCACTGCTCGTCCGCACCTTGTTGCGCTCATATCGCACAACCGGATCGCCGTTCGACTTAGTCTCGCTATCCGGCAACGGTAGGTTGACATACACCATCCGCCGCTGGCCAGTAGTCGTAGTAGCAGTCGCAGCAGGCGCCGGTTCCCTCGCCTGAGTCTCGGTCCAGTGCAAGTCATCCGTCGCTGCCGCCGCCGAATGCGTGCTCCTCACCGTACCCGACGTGTCCATTCGCTCATGTTTCTTTACAAACCCAAACCTGGCGCGCGCAAGGCTCTTTTTGCGCCGCTGCTGCCTCAGCTCGGACCGAATCGATTCGGCGATCGTCGAGTGCGCGGTGAGTGTGGTGCGTAGTCGGAGGTTCGGGTCGACGTTCTCGCCGTCGGACCCATCCTCTTCGTCGAGGCGTGGGTGCCGCTTGAAGAACGACATCAAGGTCGGGATCAGGTCCCCAAGCAGAAGGCGCTGGCTGAGTACTATCTACCTCTTCACAAGCGCCGAGCCGAGCCGACCGACTGAGATCCACCTCCTTGCAGCCCTTCGCCTGCATGTGTGACTCAAACTTCCCTATTAAAAGCATTCAACATCACTTGGCATAGCTCTATATGCACAGATGCCGTCTTGAACTTGAGTTTCTCGCTACACGTGACCCACTCTCACGCTCGCCTTCCCCTGGTATGTACAGTCACATCGTCTATCTTGGTCTCCAATCATTTCCGAGACAAGATGGGGTGACGAAGACCAACGCACCAATGGTAGTCCTCCATGCTCAACGGTAGGCTTCTACAGTGCTGATACCGAACTTAGACTGCACCTACCCTCTGGGATCCTACGGTTCGGATGCTGTGTACTGTATTGCATGGCAACAACCTATGTCTGTCTATGGTATAATTCATAAGACTCCATCGCTAGGCCGGTGTAGCCAAGCAAAGAGGTGACTATCAGCCAAGAGCATGTGAGGACTGCGCAACATAGGTATGACACAGTTATGCCGAGGTGTATGCGCGCTGTTGGAACAGTGATAACTTTTTGCTTTGATGTCGGGTTTGCACAGAAAATGCTACGGTCGTAGTAACATAACTAACATATGATCTAATCGAGGCACAGATATCAAGCCAAGAGTAGAGGCTCCCATTAATTAAGGACATTCCAGTCCCTCGAAGTTTGGTACATATCTATTAGTGTACAGGCCAAGTCGAACTATACGTTCGTGTAATATAGACATATAGATAGAGCTCAATCACGAATATTGTTCTACGATTGACCTTGAGCAGAGTGAAGACTTAAGCTATCTTTGCCCGGAAATCGGCC
Organism: Ceratobasidium sp. 395; assembly: GCA_019616345.1. Taxonomy (NCBI): domain Eukaryota; kingdom Fungi; phylum Basidiomycota; class Agaricomycetes; order Cantharellales; family Ceratobasidiaceae; genus Ceratobasidium; species Ceratobasidium sp. 395. The sequence goes on from WSTH01001333.1 coordinate 5,776, forward strand.
GTATTTATATATGTTATCTAGTCGCATCTTTTGATAACTTGGACAATCTAACCCTCGCTGGACGCTGATTAGTAACTGGTGAAATCGATACGGAGTAGCTGCCCGCGTGATACTTATAGTGTACTTTACCTTGGACTCATTGCGGCAGTAGTAACACCTCATTTGGTAGCAAGCACAACTCGAGTCAAACTAACACCGAAAGTGAACCCTCCCGGCGCCTACTTTATCTATAGCCTTCAATCGTATTTCAGTCGCACAGAGTCAATCTTTAGAGACGCGCTCCGCGCCCGCCATTCGAGTTAACTAGTGTAATCTAGATGTAAGTTAGCTAGTATAGAGAAACTTCTCAGATTGGCAGGAACTCAGTAGGATAGCCCATGCCAATCAAGCGTACTGCAAATGCTAATCCACTGGGTGGCTATAAAAATTGCCCAGCGGCGACACACTAGTTCCATCCTGTAGCCACACTACACACTACCCACTCACCCCCGAATATAAATGCCTCAGGCTGCTACAACTCGCCATCCCAAATTCTATTTTGACGAAGAACCAGTAGTTATTCAGGTAAGTAAACATAGACGCATGGAGTGTTCCGATGACTGCTAATACACGGTTACTGCCAAAAAGGTCGAAAATACACTATTCAAGGTGCACAGATACCAGCTTATGAAATCTGAAGTGTTCTCAGACATGTTTCAAACCGCCAAGGGAGATACAAACGAAGGAAGTTCTCCTGAAAGTCCTATCACACTCGAAGGAATAAGTGCTTCAGACTTTGAAAGCCTTCTAGACGTACTCTATGCCAGGTAGGCCAGCACAGAAGAACAAAATATCAAAACCGAAAACTTATGACATATCCCGCTACTAGCAAGTTCTCAAGTACCCAAGTTACGCCTGGTCCCGAGGTCATTATCCCCGCCCTACGCCTGTCGCATAAATGGAACTTCGAAGACCTCTACAACAACCTTGTAGTATTCGCACAAGACAAACTAAACGATATCGACAAGATCGTACTCGCTCGCGAATGCGGGATCAAACAATGGCTAGAACCTGCACACACGGGACTGTGTCAGCGAAGGGAGCCTTTCACCACGGACGAAGCCACCAAACTTGGGATAGACAGCCTATTGCTCATACTCCGGCTACGAGATGAATCTCACACCTCGACACTAGGTCCAGAGCCAGTACCTATATGCTGCAACTGCACGGGCCACCTCGTGCATCATTGTAACACATATTGCCACATGTGCAACACTTATAGCCACGTTATAACACCACCACGCCGGTTTACCGGCCTCAGCGAGGCGGAGATCAAGTCAAGAGTAGAGGAATGGATAGCGAGAGAATATGTTTTCTCGAGCTGAATGGTATATCGTACATGTTGACAAATGGAGTGTATGATTCGATAAGCTGTATGAATGTATTTAGACTCTGTATTGCCGAATATTAGCCTTGGTACTCGTTCAAGCTTGGTATGCCAGGATGTATGCGCATAGCTGAAGTGGTAGGTACAATAGGATAACAAATAGGAAGCCCAGCCGCTACTTCCTCTTTTGAAAAAATCGATTGCATACACAATATTTACTGTAATTGTGATCATTGTATATATGCGTGGTATAACTGCATAATTAATAGTCTTGTCTGCGATGACCATTCTGTGTACTGTATTGTCTCTTAAGAGCTTCTTAAGTGGCCCAACACCTACTCTTCTATTCATGATTAAAGTGGCTTTGCTTCTTCTGTATCTTCCGTCGACAGGTCTACTCATACCACTTCATAGGGGGATACAATACGGGCGATTGTGGTCGGGCATTCTTGTCGTGCCTCCATAATATTGGCGGTTTAACTTTTCTACCACGCTTGGGCTCGGTTGTAACAATTAACCTTGGATACGTGTCACTAGATTTTCGTAGGGTAGAGCGGAAAACACTGTAAGCCAGGTGATACGATAAGAAGCCCCAGTCGCCCCAGCTTGGTACCACGAAGAACCCGACCAATCTTAGAGCATACAGGGAGCAAACGATATGGGTCAACCTTTACTTGTCCGTAGATTGCAAGCGTAAACTTCGAGTCTATCGCTGTGCACAGCTATATATTCAAATTACACAGCAACAGCAACAAGCGAGTGGTTTCCTCGTGTTTGTGGAGCTGGAAACGAGGAACTAACGAGAAGTTGGCAAGTATGACAGCGGTGCGCCAATCGATTTGATGCAATGATAAAATGTTCAGTGGCTACCTAATCCTACCTCCAGAGTGCTACAACCCCTCTCAGAACCTATTCGACTCTGACATGGCTGATAGAAGTAAAGCCGGTATGTGGTTGCAAGTCGTGAACTTGTAGGATCTTAGTGACTTGTGTATAGATTCCAAGCGCCCGGCATTGGCAACAAAACGCCACCCCAAGTTCTACTTTGACAATACTTTGATAGTGCTTCAGGTAGAGCTGTCTCAGTTGTATGAGATAGCGTTGTCCTTATCTGAGGGTTGAAAGATTGAAGATACGCTATTCAATGTTCACAAGTACCAGCTTATGAAGTCGGAGACCTTTTCAGACATGTTTGATACTGCTCGTGCAGACCCCGACGAGGGATCCTCCCCTGATAATCCTATAATCATTGAAGGAGTGGCGGCTTCAGACTTTGAGTGTCTACTGACAGTCTTATATGCCACGTAAGTTGAAATACGGTCAGATCTCGCATTTCCAAAACTAACTTATCAAAACGACTATATCATTTCCCAGCCATTTTTCAACTCATCAGCCTGCCCCCGAAGCTTCGCTAATCATACCGGCCTTCCGTCTCGCGAACCAATGGAGTTTCGAGGATCTTCGCGGTTATCTCTTGCCCCTCGCTGAGAAAGAGCTGAATGATGTTGACAAGGTTGTTTTTGCTCGAGAGTTTAGCATTGACGCCTGGCTTGCACCGGCCCTCACGAAACTGTGCCAGCGAGCAGAACCCCTCACCACGGATGAGGCCGAGAAACTCGGTATTCACTGTCTCCTTCTTATATCTCGCCTACGAGAGGAATCTTACAGGCCATCTACCCAAGGAGTATATACGTGTGGCCCCTGCATAGGTTACACATATTCCAGTACCAACGGCCGTTGTAGCAAGTGCAACGGGACCGGTCATACCTTGGTGACTTCGCCTGAAGTGACTCGCCCCGTTGATTCATCGATGGGCCCAAAGGTGGAGCAATGGATAAAGGATGGACAGAGATTCTCTGCATGAAACTGATTGAATGAATTGGCCGACAGCATATACAAACCACAATAGAACACTTTCTTCAACAGTCATCTGCGCTCATAAAAGTCGTAAAAAACAGCACGAAGGTATAAATCAATCAAGCAATATGCGGAATAGTGCATGCGTTGCCCCAAATCCCGGTTTTTGCCCTCAATACTTCTTTTGAATCATGACAATAGGCCTGTATGCTTATTTCCTCCTTTGGATAAGAGGCAGTACATTAGCTAATCAGGGCACTGGCGCTTACCGATTCGGCGGAAAATAAAAAGGGGGTGGCTACCCAATCAATCCAGAGAGTGCCACCACCTGCCGCTGAACCTTGAGTATGGTTGATAAAAACGAGAAGAACGGTATGACTTCCTACTACCCCGTATGCGTGTGACTTACACATATTCATATCAATCAGATGCTGGGGCAGCCGTCATCTCTAGTTCGGCCCCAGTGGGGAAAACACGTCACTCCAAGTTTTACTTTGACAACACGCTCGTGGTGATTGAGGTAACGTAGATATCTTGAGCTACGTATAATGCCTGGATCTCACCGAATCTTAAGATTGAAAATGTGCTATTCAACGTCCACAAGTATCAACTGATGAAGTCTGAGACTTTTTCGGACATGTTCAAGATGGCTACCAGAGATCCCGAAGAAGGCTCGTCTCCCGAAAAGCCAATTGTGATGGAAGGGGTGTCGGCGTCAGATTTTGAATGTCTCTTAACCGTACTATATGCAACGTCAGTCAGCATGCGTACTGTCTAGTTTGAAACCAAACTAACAAACATTTAGCCGCTTTTCAACACATCAACCTACTCCAGAAGCTTCACTCATAATCCCTGCTTTTCGCCTAGCCAACAAGTGGAACTTCGAGGACCTGCGCAACTATCTTCTGCCTCTCGCCGAGAAAGAACTGAGCGATATTGATAAAATCGTCTTCGCTCGAGAGTTTGGTATTAAAGAGTGGCTCGCACCTGCCCATACCAAACTGTGCCAGCGAGCGGAGCCACTTACTACTGATGAAGCGGTCAAGCTCGGGGTCCATAGCCTCCTTCTGATATCTCGGATGCGAGATGAGGTTCGCCCCCCGACTACCGCTCCAGGAACACATCTATGCGGCCCATGCGCTGGCTATACCATATATTTCAATAGCAACAATTACTGTGCCAAGTGCAGCGGCTATGCACGTACCGTAATGCCTTTGGCAAACACATCCAATGAAGCGTCGATTGGGACGAAGGTGGAAAAATGGGTTGAAGATGGATGTATATTTTCAGCGTAAATGAATTACATGTAGCCAAGTATTATGTTTTGGGACATCCTGCACTGGCTTTTTGAATACTAACCGGAAGTTTGTCTGCCAAGAGTCAATGTACTTAGATAAGAGTTTGACAATCTAGAAGCTGGAGCTGCCCTTTCATTAAGTCTTTGTCTTTGATCTGGAGTCGCCTTCAGACACTTAGATAGATTTATACATTGTTAACGCACTTACGTGAGTCGCAGAATCTAGGGAGGCTTGAGTCGGGCTTGAATTCGGGCTGACATCGCCGCATAGTTTGTAGTATTAATACCGATGACGACCCGGCCTGCGAGCTGTCTTCATGGTATGAACTAGCCCAAGTTAAATCCCTGAGAAGCCTAGAGTAAGATTAACAACGTACGGTCTCGGTTAGCATTGCCCGAACTTGCATGTAATGGTCTCGGGGATATGGCGATATGACCGGAAGGCTTACTATCTCGCCACTCGAGTCTCCCGGTCGAATGGGCCATTAGAAACATATAAAAGAGCTAAGCTCAGTGGACGAGAAAACTCATCAGAATCACACTTCTACTTTACTCACTCTACTATGTCTGAAATCAGAGTCATCGCCATCGCTGGAGCTACTGGATATGTCGGCAGACCCATTACGGAAGAAATCCTGAAATCAGAAGCATTCGAACTCCGTATACTCACTAGGAAATCCGGGGTGCGTATGTTATACTTGAAGCTGAAAGTCCTAATTATGTGTTGCGGGTTTAGATCAATGGTGAACTTGTTCAATCTTTCAAGGAGCGGGGAGCCGCGCTTTACGGTGTATCTTACGATGACGAGGCCGAGCTCGCTACCGCACTTCAAGGGGCGGATATCGTGCTCTCTACTTTGAGTGGAGGGGGGATCACTAACGCACAGGTTAGTTTCTATAAACCCGGCATCAAAAACAGACATCACTTTCAACAATTAGCCGAATCTTCTACGCGCCGCCAAAACCGCCGGCGCTAAGCTCTTTATCCCTAGCGAATTCGGAGATGTGAGTTGATTATACAGAATTATAGGTTTCTGGCTTACCCGCTCATTGTAGCCATTCGAAGGAGAGGAGGAAGCTGATTTGTTTCGAGCGAAGCGTGAACTACACAAGCTGGCAAAGGACATCGATATGCCAATCATGGTTCTCTTGACGGGCCTTTTCCCTGACTACTGTTTAGTTCCGTAAGCCGTGGGATGCTCACCAATCAATAGTAATGAGCTAACATCGAGCATTGGTAGTATTATGGGTTGGGATTTCGAAGCCAAGAAAGTCGATATTTGGGGGACCGGGGAGGAAAAGACCACTTGGACCACGATGCCTGATATTGCTCGGTGCGTATAACCACTTAGGGTTGGTACTATATGCTCACTGGTTTCTTAGTTACGTGGCTTATATACTCTCCCACATACCTATTCAAGGTCTGCAAGACCAAGTGTTGAGCATCCAGGGCGACCTCAAGTCGTTCAATGAGGTTGCTCGGCTCTGGGAAGAGAAGCACAAGGTAGACTATATTTAAAAAGACGAGAGTCGGCATCGCACTAACGCTTACGGTAGACGAAGCTTCAAATTACTCACCGTTCGGTGCAAGAGCTGCATGATCGATTGGCGGTGGACTCGGGAGACGTACTGGGAGCGGTGCTTCGAGAGTCCGCGCTGGGTAGAAGCCGAGTTCCCGAGCCTTTGTCCAATAATTTGTACCCGGAATGGGATCCTAAGCCTGTATCATCAGTGTTGTAGGCAAACCACAGACTATGATATGCCAATACGTATGCGAAACCAATACCAATCAGAGGATTAGGGGATCTTCGGCAAAAGCGATCTAAATGCTAAATATATCGCCTGGATTTGACCCGGACTTCGCACCTCTTTTTAGTAGGCTGTCCAGAAGCTAGAGTTTGCTACCTGGATTACCCAGACTAAATGACACATTCGAGCTATTTAAAGGAAGCTGAGGTAGTGCTATGGTCTACGAGCCGATCATGGAATCTCAAAACCCGACGAACGAGGATAGTCCATTGAAGCCCAGTCAGCCCGAGCGAGCGGAATGCGTGGCGACGTCTAGCAGCAACTGAGCTCCAAGTACCTAAGCCAGTCAAGTATTTGTCTTGGGACGAGGACATAAGACTTTGTCTCAGGCTCACGCCACGCCCAACGCGTGAGTGCAGCTTGGCAGCTTGGATTTGAGCATTGGCGTGTGAGCTAAAGTTGTATAAGGTCAAGTGTTGCCTGTGTGTAGTTTGGATTCATAGGCAAAGACAAATTTGAACCGGGCGTCATGGGTGAGTTCGGCTCTTGCGGGGGCATGTGAGCCTGTGGGTCGGAATGAGCGTAATAGAAGTGTAATAGAGGAGGTGGAGGCCAGGTTGGGCGCAACGCGGGATACTCCTTATGGACTTTCAGGGTCCAGCGGGGTGCCCCTTATAGGCATGCCTAGAACAGGCACGTGCAAATCCCCGGGGGTATGCGGAATTAGGCTCCTTTCATGTGAATCTCTCCCGGGTACAAATACATACCACCCGACCACCTGAATGTGAGTACCATTCATACCTTTTCCGCCTTCCAGAGCTGCTAAAAATCCATAATGTCTACATCCGTACAAGGTGTTCAAATCCTCGGTATGTCGTCACTCAAACCTCGTTTTTTCCCTTCTAATATCTACTCTGGATTCAGGTAAAGTGCAAGGTATACAACATGTCCACCCCATCCATGTTCGCATCTGAAGTCGAGCACCGTATACAGGAGCACAGTCCGAAATACTATCGGAACCGGCCTTACGTTTCATTGCCGCTCTCCATCGTACTTTTGAAAGCACACGACAAGAGGTTTGTCATTCAGAGCTTCTGCTTCGATTTATCTCATCGCCGTCATAGCTCCTCTC
>WSTH01001334.1:0-13173 GCA_019616345.1 Ceratobasidium sp. 395
ATTTACCTCCTTTTCCGGCGATTGTGAAAATCTCACATGCCGGTTGTTGAAATTCAGGTAATCCGGTTCATCAAGAGCTTCAAACTCCTCCGACAAACCTCCCGCGCAACTCTTGCAACACACAGTATCTTCTAATGCGGTAGGTATATTTGAAAAGTTTCTTCGCCATGGATCTGTTAGCTTTGAATAATGTCGCGCACTTGAATGTACTTGGAATCGTGTACTTAGTCGACGGAATCGTAGGACTAGCATTTCAACGGTCTTGCGCACAACACCGCCGTCCCCGTACCTAAGAATCTACGGATTAGCACATACACTTGACTAAAGCCCAGTAGGCGAGCAACTAAATCCATCTGGCTGATAACGCTGCGCATATATGGATTACGGTTGTGTTCCATTTACTAATAATGGCTTTACGGTGCCGAGCACGGAAAAGTCAGCTTGCAGTTCTAGTTTTCGAGAAGTAGATTAGCAGAGCTTAAACTTACCCAAATTTCATGCAACAGATTTGCTAGATCCTAACTCCAGCGCACATCAGAGCGCCAGTTGCAATATAGTTGTGATACCTGTTGCTCGTAACAGGACTTGCCACTTTCAATACATACCAACGAGAACCCATTTACGACACAGATTTGAACTACGCTCTGGATAAGGGCATTCGACATGCGGCAGATTTTGCGCGGCCGGACCAGGAGTTGAGCGTAGAGAATAGGTAGAATATCGGTTGTGCTCAATCTAGGCAGCCAGACGACGAGAACTTTGTAACCTTTCAGATATCTTTTGATTCGTTCATTCATCTATCAGAAGGAATTGTTCGTCTCTACGTCAGTATACTCTTGGTGGGTTGTATCTAGTGTCTGGGAATCTCATTCAAGGCCGCTACTCAAAACTAACATTGTAGCTACATGCTATGCGACCCCGAATTGAGCCTTAAGAGCAGTATTAAGGTATTCAAGATTACGGGATGAGAGCTTGCAAAGAGTCAGTGCTCAACTGAAGCAAGGTCAGTAGCGCGGAACGTGCTGCTTCTAGTTACATAAGGGGTTTGGCAAATGGGGTAAACGGGTAGATAGCAGTAAATAACGGCTAATTTGCGCCGGGGATTTTTTCCTGACGCAATCTTTCCATATTTGGACCAGAGTTACCCGCTACTAAAGCGGTCTCTAATCTTCAGTTACAGCAGAATGTACCTCTGCACGAATCCAACGTACTAAAATTCGACATAGAGGAATTTCAGCCTGTTTCTGTGAGTTTCTGTTCTTCTGAGTATTGTAAGTGGACAGTCGAAATTCACGAAAGGGGTAAATAATATCGAAAGGGGAACGGCAACGCGCAAAATTTTGAATTTCGACACATGCGGGCTGTCAAGAGCGTGAGGTTTTGCATAGCGAGAATCCGCATAAAAAGCTCAAAGAGTGGCATTTCGCTTTTCCCGAATGTGATTTGAAATTATTATTGTCTGTATGAGTCAACCGAAACCGAGACTGAACTCACTGAGAAAGAGATGATTTAGGAGACTTCACGGGGCGTATGAGTGACTTCCGTAACACTTATTTTCATTCAGCAATAACATCTGTACCCTATTATGTATTGTGTATATATTCCCGATTGTGGGACCTAATCACGTGCCCACTTCCTCTACTGCTGGCGTGTCCTGTCACCTCTGCGAACGATGAGAATGCGCATACTGTATTGTACTTGTTGAATTTCTAGTTTCCCTAATAGGGACCTTGGGCACGACCATATTTTGAGATCATGGTGGTGCGATTGCGACATAAACTCATTCTCGGTTCTCCACAAAATTTTACCGGTTTGTTAGGCATGCTTAGAAACCTACATGTACAAGTTTTTGAGCAGTCGCAAAGATTTTTCGTCTTGAATCGCTCTACCACAATTTGAAAATCTGGCCGTGCCCAAGGTCCCTAATGTATGCAAAAGCTCACGCCCCACTGTAATGGCCTGTTCTGAGAACCCCTTCAGAAATACAATACATACGCCCCAGTTCAGTCTCAAACACATCTTCTGTCACAAAGCTGACATTTTAGCTCAAATACGGCCCCCGGTGGGCAATCTAGGTCACTAGGCGTCATTTGAAGAAGAGTAAGAGCGTTGCGAGAGGGTAGTATATATTCACCGATCAAACTAGGGCTTAGTTGTCTACAGGCTCAATGGCTCGGACTTAGAAAGTAAGGCTACATTTAGTGCATCCTTCGGTATGATGAGTGGGTGTATGCGCGACACTAAGTTGCATTAGGAAAGTCTCAAACATGTCTAATACCAAATCAAGTGTTGCCGAGTCTAATAATAAATTAGATGCGCGTTGCAAAATATAACCGATCGTCAAGCTTAACATACCTTTCGCTGACAACCGTCCTCGAGTCTCAGGTCCATCACCCAATCCTCGTAACCTTCCATCTCGCTCCCTCATCATCCCGTTCCAGTGGCCTCTTACGAGGAGGCGGTTTATAGAACCGCTTCGACTCCTGCTCGCCAGCCGGACTACTACTCCCCAAAAACGCTCCCGGAAGCCGGAATCGAGCCGTAGTCACCGGTGACGTTCTGGTTGGCGTTTTCTTCTTGGTACGCGAGGGTAGAGTGGACCAAACGGGCTCTTCGTCAGGATCTAGCCAAGGAGTGGTATGCTTTCGGGTAGGTTGAAGAGGTGTGATAGGTTCTCGGTGACGTGCGGGGATCGAAGGTTCGGCTTTAGGATCTGGTTCGTGTGTTCGAGTCTGTTTTCGTGCTGGTGACGACTCACGTAGAGAGCTGAATCGTGGTGTTTCAGAAATAGGAGACGGGACAGTGTAGGCAAAGATAGGAGAAGCGCGGTCGCAGTCAACGTCTTGACCGTACCTCTCGCTGGCCTGAAAGTAAATCATACAATCAACACGTTTGTATGCTCCGACAATGTAATCTCCTACCTGGCGTCCGTCAGGATATCTAGTCTCTGATCGTGACTCAATCATCAATGGGGGCATGGGAGACGGCTCCAGCATCGCACGTGGTCCTGTGGATATGTCGATCGGACTGGGACGCCTATACCGACTTGGTCCTGGCTCATCGCCCAAGTCGAAGCTTTCTGGTCTGGCGAATACAGGCTGGGGTCTCAGGTCCGGAGACAGCTGATCCACATATCCAGAAGGCGAGACGGCGTAACCATGAGATGGCTTCTGACGCGGAGTTGAAACAGGGGAAGTCTCTTGAAAGCCCGCAGGTGGATAGTTTTCCATAATTGGAGACAGAGGCCTATCGTCGCTACTTTGATTATCCCAGGTCAATACTGGAGTGTCGCCTTCGTATCCGTCTGGATCTAAAACTCGGTTTTAGCATATACTTGGCGATATTTAACAAATCAAGAACGGAAGGATCACATACCGCTGAAATGCGCGCGAGGATTTTGAGCTTGGAGGAAGTCGTTATCAGAAATTTGGGGTATAACCGTGTTGTTTTGAAGAATGTATGCGCCTGAGAGTGGACAAAATTGGGTAGAACTCGTGATATCTCGCCATATCAGCTACGAACTCACGATTTGCTTCATGAGGAGACAGTGTTCGAGGCGGTTCATCGCGACCCTCATGGAGAGCTTTTTCTAAATCGATACAGCCGTTAGCTAAACAAAAGGAGGGATATGGGAGGGCACAAACCAGGTAGTATGAGTAAGGAGTCCGTGTGTTCCGGGCCTGAATGGTCTGGTGGGTGGGTATCGGGTATAATGCCCGTGTCGTGTGGGGCAGTTGCAGAGACAACAGTAGCGGCAGAGTCACGCCGAAGTGCAGCAGAGATTGCATCTCGCAGAGAGTTTTTTGGCGCCTTTGGTTGCGGCAACCACGTTCTAGAATCCTTAAACCATACAAAACTCATCACTCCCAACTAATCGAGGCCTACAGACACAGCAACTCACCTTTGCTCTCGTTTGAAAAAACGGATTCGGCGGTCTCGCCGGATGAGTAAAACCAGGGATAACCTTTCGACCACTTGGGTTCCAAACTTTGGGGTTTTGAAGTTTACTAGACGCTGGATCGCGCGTTGCCCGCGCGTTAGCGTTTATCTTGGCGATACTCCACGGGTTCGGTTTATACTGCACAGTCTCCTCGTCAGTGGAGCCGAAAAGCTGTTCGAGTTCTTTTGATGTCGAGTCCTCGGTCGTTATCGTTGTCGTGGTAGGGATTAGAATGTGGCTAGGGGAATTGTCGTGGGTATCATTCTGTCGTAAATCGGTAGTAGCATTCGATGGGGGTATGTTGATTGTGGGTTCAGAGGTAGTGGTCAGTTCATTGTCGTCGTCGTCAATGTCAAAGCCTGAACGAAGGTTAAACTGCCAGTGTGTCATGTCGGGTATTATTTGTGGTGGCGAGGATCAGGTCCCATTTGTAACCAAAGTCACCATCGCGCCACACACGTCATGTGATCAAACCCAGACCCAGACTCAGAAATTGTCTATAAATTCCACAAAAGTCCAGTAATTCGATAGCGTACGACGACTAACGGAGGTCGTCTCTCTTTCACACATGAGAAATATATCTATGCTCAAGTAGCCAGTCCAGTTCCGTTCACACCCATCTTCAACGCCGGTAACCTTGTACCCTCCCCGCCCGCCTCTTTCGTATTCGAGATTCCGTTCCCCCAATCAGGAGATGAAGTTCCAACGGGGACGTCTCCAGCTGTACGTCTCTCGATTCCGGCACCGTTACCTCGTCCCGCTCGTTCAAGCGATCCGTCTTCAAGTGCGTATGCCGGTTTCCACGTCGGCGCTTGACCGGGTCGAAGGACTTGTAGAGCAGGGTTTTTGAATGTGTTGTATGTCGAACCGAGAGATGTATAGCTAGTTCAAAATCGAAGCTAGTTAAAAGACGAAGTTGGGGAAGAACGGACGGAGCTTACCCCTCGTCGTACAAATAACAGTACGGAATTTGTAACTTGGGATGCCTAAGATAATCCCAAACGTTTCCATACGACCAATTAATAATCGGATGCACACGCAAAAGCTGAGGCCACCCAGGATCACAATGTTGCAAGAAATCGAGCTTGGCTAAACACCAAGATGAACCTAAACCCCCTTGCCGACTAACAGCGTAATAAAACTCACCCCCATGCGGATCATTCCTCCTCGTCCCAACCAAAACAGCTTCAACCCCCTTTCCCTCATCCGCCTCCAAATAACTCTGCAACGCAACTTTCATCGATCCCTCGACCCGGACCAGTCGTAAATCGTACGCTCGAATGCTAGCTTCGACAAACTCTTCGACGGCGTCAAACGGGGACGGACACAGTACATAGACCGATCGGATCGGAGGTGGGCGCGGCGAGGTGGGAGCTAGTGGGGCTTTGAGTCGGAGAGGGGAGAGGGTTGCGTCCGAATGCGAGGGGGATACGACTGCGCCGTCTGCTATCACTTTGTCTTCTTCGGGACATTTCGATCCGTACCCGATCCCGTCCAACGTTCGTCTTCGTAGCACAGCTGCGAGGAGGTGTAGTAGCACAGTACCTTAACCCGATCTCAGCGTTGTAAAATAAAAGATGAGAAATAGTAGGAACTACATACAATCTTTCCCCCCATTAAAGCTAATCGACAACTTGTCTAGACTAGGCAAGCGTATTCAACACAATCTTTCCGCCCATTCCCACACTTGAACTCACCCGTGAATGTCAAGTCCCCTATCGATCACCCCAATAGCCTCACGGAGCATCTCACCCAACGCACTATCCTCGGCCGCAACCTCGTACACAGCATCGAGCGAGGCGGGGTCAATCCATTCCGCGCTGTTATTCGGTCCGTTCATCGTACACTCGGATGTCGTTCAGCTATAAGATCGTCAAAGGGCAGAAACTGGACGGATTATGTATAGATGATAGTCGCTGGGGCCGAGTATAGAAACCCACACGTTCAGATCGTCATAGTCAGAAGCAAGGGCGCAACCCAAGTTCCGAAGATCACTACACACCGCCAAGCGCCCAAAAATAATCAATCATTTTCATCAAAATCTGTCTTGTGGGCTGATGAATCACACTAGTCGCTATGGGACTGACGAGAGGACAAGAAATGCTGATTCTACACAATCCATAAATGAACAGAAATGCACACAGCAAACACAAAACGACAGACAAAAATCAGCATATGGTAGAAACGAAATTGGGCATGTACAGTATTGAAGGAAAGAAAGTGGCGCAGCATGAAAAGGTGTAGGGACTATTAGCGGATATGTTGCGTGGGTGAAAGAGATAGCTAGGGGCACAGAAGCTGTCTCGGCAAAAGAGCAGCTGAGCAACCGATTACCACATGGTCAGGCACTTTATGATGACGATGCAGCAGCGTGCTCTGCCGGGTCTAGCCAACTCTCTTCGACAGTCGCCTTGACACGCCGAACGTACTCTTTCATATTCTCGCGGTACAGTGCTGCAGCTTCAGCGTTCGCAGGGCTAAACAAAAAAACACATGTGGAACGTTTAGCTTAGTCACGAAAGTCTCGCCCCCCAGATGAGAGGGTTACGCACCTGTTGGGATTAGGGTCGTGCAGCAGACTTTGGATCGAGGTTAGAATAGCTGCTACGTCGTACGTCGGGGACCACCTGTAAATCGTGGCGGGGTGGTAAAATCGAGTTTGTAAGCTCCAGTTTGAGCTGGATGATAGGAAAGCCTTCGCACCTGTTTTGCAGAATGTCAAGGCAGAGTTCGCCATTGGCGTACACGTTCGGGTGGAACATTTTAGACAAGAATTTAACTGTCGGCGGCTTGTTGGGATACGATTCGTCAAACGTGAGCACGAGTTTGAACGTCCCGTCCTCAAAGGGGGTCTCGGCTGGGCAAGCAGTCAGTTTTGGTGTACTTTACGAGCTAATTGATAGAATATCTCACCTGGACCAAAGATGACTGCATTCCAGAGCATGATATTATCCGGGCATGGTGCGCCAGAAATGCCATCTGGCGGGTCAGAGGACAGCCTCTTGAAGTCACGGATCAGACGGCGACGGCATGCAGTAGACTAGCCACACCAAGTCAGAAACTAGTTATATTTATTTTTGCACCGTCTTACCATCGTAACAAGCTGTTGACAGGCGACTCGAACAACGAGTTAAGCGAGAAGTGGACGTGGTGGTGAAGGTGTGGGGTATCGCACCCGTTCAGAGGGTCACGTGCGGTGGTAACATCCTCAGCCGGCTGACTCATGATGCGCCTCTCTCTTCGAAGTGTTTCGTCCGATAAAATAAGTCGATTTTGTATCTTATCTATAGCCCAACAAGGACCCAGAATCACAGACTATGCAATGATATTAATTCCCTCGTGCCCCAGTAATCAGATCACCCCTAGGAAAGGCAACGACCAACGCTGCGTTCTTTTCTCCCGTTCCGTGCACCCGCATCCACCGCCCCAACCGCGGCTCTTGTGCTAATCCCGCGATCAGCACAAGTTCGTCCCTCGCTCGACCGGTTGCGTCCGAGTTTTGTGCGGTTTGAGTGGGTGTGGTCGACCAAGTGTGTGTCAGGGTTGAATCTCGAGGTGGAGTGATGAGTTGGAGAGAGTTGATAAAGCCGGGTGCTGGAATGGTGCTCAGGGCTGAGAATGAACGGATTTTTTCGTCGAGTTTCCAGAGACGGATTGTGGAGTCGTATGAGCCTGACAAGCAGCATAGTATTAGTATGAACCATTCTAACAAGCTTGTTGTATGCGTACCAGAAGCAAACACATCACCATAGCGTACCGCTCCCAACGCGGTAATCCATCGAGGGGTTGCAATTACTCCTTCGGACTCGGAAACATGCTCATGCATGCCGTGTGCGAGAGGATGAGTAAACACTGGTTTCTTCTTGGATATCAGCCAGAGACATATCGACCTGCGATAATCGTCAGTCAACAATGTGGCGGACAAATGAATCAACTCACCCGCTGTCCCCACCACTAACAAACGTCGACTCATCCAACATAGCCACACAATCTATACTCCCCTCCAAAAACGACTTTCCCTTCTCCTTCTCCTTTCCCTTTCCCTTCCTCCCATTCACGATCCCCACATCACCTTCCTCCTCCCCCGCACTCGCCTCCTCCATCCCACCCTCCAGAACCTCCCTAAGCCTACTCCTCCCACCACCTCTAAACACCAACTGCGTCTCGTCCGCAATTTTCCAATACCGTAACGTCCGATCTCGCATCCCGGCACTCACGGCTGTCTCTCCCAATAATGTATCCAACGATGCAGCCCCGTCTTGATGTCCGAATAGGGTTTCGACGTATCCCATTACGCTCAGGTCATGTAGTTTTATAGTTCTATCGAGCGAGGCGGAGTAGAGCTGTAGACTATTCTTTCGGAATGAAAGTGCCTAGACCCAATATAAGTATAAATCTGAGTCCAGAAATAGTATGCTCACCGTAACAGCATCCTTATGCCCCTCGAAAACCTTCACAACCCGGTCCTCTTTCACGTCCCAAACCAAAATCCTCTTATCCCGCCCCCCACTCGCCAAATACCGACCATCAAAGCTCAAAGCGAGCGCCAACACCTCGTCCACATGTCCTTCCACGTCCGTCCCTACTCTTCCTTTTCCTTTTCTTCCTCGTCCAGACGTGGAAGTAGGGATAATGATTTTAGGATACGTTTTAAGGTGGGTCATAGTTTGGATAGAGAATTTGGTGATTGTACCGTCTTTGGAGCCGGTGTAGAGGAGTGTTGCGTCGTCGGAGGCTATGGCTGATGTGATGGGGAGTCGTTGGCGGCGGGTGAAGTGGGTGGGTGGGGATGTGGTGTTGAGCTATCCATGATAAACGGTTAAGAGCGTAATTGGATTGAGGATAATGATACACTTACCTTGTCAGCTAAGAACAAGGATATCTTCCCTGAGTGCTGCAACTGGTTTCGAGAGGTCATTTTGAGCACCACACAACGCCCAGTAGCGGACTCACAGTATCCTGTCGTAGCCTCGACGCCAACAGCTCCTTATCTATCTCAGCAGCGTCAACCTCGTCCCCAGCTGTACTAAACGTCGTCAACTCTAAATCAACGTCAAATCCCCAATAAACACTTACCAAGCTCCTTTCTTCGGTCCTCCAGCACCATCTGCGCCAGTCTTAGCCTCTTCTCAGCCGGAGTTTCACCTACATCTTCATCGCCGCTCTCTCCAGGATCTACCTCGTCTGCTCTGAGCTCCATATCCTCAATACCTCCCGCCTCCCCCGCATCCGAATCCGACAGCTCCTCATCCCGCTTTGAGCGCTTCACCCGACCATTAGCAGCAGCCTTTGAGCTCGACGGTTTCGACGCCGAGACATCCCGCTTTCGTTTCCTCGGCTTGGACTTGCCAGAACTAAAGAACGCATCGGGCATGATCGTCAAGTACCAAAATTAAAATAAAGTTTCACAAAATTTAGTTGACGTAATCATCCCTCATCTCGGCGCTAAGCTAAATTTCCCTTTGCCAACACAACGCAACCACCACAGTGACAGACAACCCTACACTTGACCTTTCTACCACTTTCTTCTAAACTAGACTTGATTCGTACAAATGGGAATGGAATATCATGACTAGCTCTGTAGTATCCTCCGCAGACGTTCCTGCCTGGGACACGACTCCAACCGTGCGCCCAATACCCCACTATTCGTATCTCGCCGCAGCATGTTTATTAGTCTGCTTTCCTACCTCTCTCCTCCCTTCAGATAACTATCAAGAATGATCCGCGTTCGGTTCCGGATGATTGGGATGCGGATGATCCAGAGGAGGAATCTGCAAAGGAGATATGGGACCGTGCGTGAGTACTAATTGGCGCTTGGTGCGTAGCATTGGATGGGGGTTCTAATATGGTATTTATTGGTGTAGGAATACAGCGGCTCCAATGCCTCAAATCCAAATCTCGTCGCAATCGACTCTTCCGCCTGTCTCAGCAATCATGCCGTCCATGCGAATTCTTCAACGGCCTAAATCTGCTTCGCCTTCTCAAACGAGTCCGGCGACGACTCCAGGAACCAAGACGATGAAAGAGCGTGAAGCAGAGTACAAGGCTGCGCGAGAGCGCATTTTTGCGAATTCGGGCGGCGGTGGGAGTAGCGGCAGTAGTAGTCGCGACGAGGGGAGCCCGACGCCCAAGAGGGGGATTCTAATTCGAGGGCGGGGTGGGACGAATGGAGGGCAAGGGCAACGAAGGGGAAGTCCTAGCTCGGCGGAGGGTGCTCCTGCGCCGAAGACTACGAGGGAGCCGCTCGGTCCTACTGAAGGCAGGGGTTTTGCTGCAAGGGGTCGGAGGGGTAGAGGCGGAGGGCCGAAAGAGTAGTGGTGAAATAGATGAAGAATGCAGCTTTGAAACAGGATAAAACACGCCCAGCAAAGCAAGAATAAAAATTGAAACAAAAAGCAAATACATATATAAAGCAATAACGACAATAAACTATCCACAATCCCGAATAAACACATGAACCGAAAACCAAAAACAGCATATCCAATCAACTCTTCATTGAACCCAACGAGTTCCAGAAAGAGTCATACGTCAACCCACCCTCAGCCCCGTTCCCATTTGCAGCCGCAGACATAGTAGACGCCTGCTCTGACGCATCAGGTATACGCGGACGACCTCGTTTCTTGGGTGACGTTCCACTAGGCGGCGGTCGTACTTTTCCACCCGTACGAAGCCTCTCAACAGGCTGTGGCGTCCGAACGATCCCGCCTGTGCGTGTACGTTCCACAAATGGAGAGCGCTTCACTCCGGTCGGTTGACTGGCTGCTGCCCAACTTGGAAGCGACGGTTGGGACAAGGGTCGAGACGGGGTAGATTCGGGTAAGGACGGTGACTCTGGTTTCGGTAGTGGCTGCGGCTGAGACGAGCTGGGTACGGGGGATTCGAGCTGCGTTGATTGGGTGGTAGGGTCTTCGGCTGGAGCGGGTAGCTCTTCTTGCGATTCGGTAGGAGTGGCTACTGCCGTAGGCGGTGTACTCGGCCCCGCGATAGGCACGTCACTGGTGACCGGCCCTTCTGTTCGAGCCGCGGGTGGCTGGTACGTTGGTCGTGCCCGACTTAAATGAAAGTATAAGTTTTCGACCTCGTTAAGGCTTTGTCGAGTCTAATCCGTTGAAACACTTGTGAGTCATCTTAGTTTGGCCGCCAAATAAATGCTTGAACATACCCATCCATAATCCACCTTGAGCCGAGCAAACTGTAACCGAGTCTTCAGTTGTCGCGATAACTGTCAATTTCAATCCAAAAAAATCAACACTCATTAACTGACATTCAGGAAGAAGCATCAGGGGCTCACCTGCTGAGCCTTTGTCTTCTCCGCCTGCAACTTTGCCCGTTTCGTATACGCAGCATAAGTAGCCGCCATCACTCGTTCCTTCTCCTCTTCATTCTCCACTCCACCTCCACCTCCACCACTGCCACCACCCTGAGACCCAGTCCTACGAAGATGTCCACCCGGAACGAGTTCCATCAACGCTTCAGCCGCAGCCATATCACCAAGTTTTTTAATAATTCAAAATAAACAAAAAAGTGAAACCGGATATCAAGATACTAGGAATCGCGAGGAGTAGGTCTATGAGAGCATGTGAGGAGAATCGAGGTCGTATGTGAGATCTAGCGGATCCGGATGGATGTTGAGAGATCAGGGGTGCGCGTAGAGATAGAGCCGAGACGAAGTCACGTGAGATGGCGGCCGCTTAGATTACCAAAGCCCTGTGGTGGCCACGCATGTGCAAACATTGAAGCAACCCCGCCCACCACACTTACGCGGACCACATCTGGAACTACCGACCTAGGATCTGGTCTCAACGCTCTCCCGGTCGCTAGTGTTACTCGTGCAGCTACGCCAATTCATACCTCTACAGGAACTATCGACTCCCACCCGACTGATCCCTCAGACTCTGGAAGCCATTGTATTGCGGGCCAGCGCGGCAAGGAAATGTCCAGCAGCCAGCGCGCACTTGATTCAGATGCATCAAGTAAGATTACGCCAGCCAGTATTCCAACTATGGAGGCCATTATGAAAACCGAGCTACATGGCGCAGTGTTTCTTTACGAAGGGTTTTACGATGACTTCATGGGAGGCGCGGTTCTGAAAATTCACAACAAGATCAAAAAGTATATCAAGAGCAAAGTTTTAAAGCTCGAGGACTCCCAATGGTCTTTCGACAACAATCCATTTACTGTGGGCGACGAGAAGAAGACTTATGCTCCACTAGTGGAGCTTCTCAACGCTATCGGCCAAGCGGTATACAACGCGGATCATAATAATGGGGCCGATCAATTCCGTCGAGAATACCGACCTTTCAGCGACCAGCACAGCCAGCTTATGCGTAGTAATTATCCGAGTGACGCTGGAAAGAAGCCTGATCTCGTCAAGGCTAAACGTCCTGGTAAACACGCTGCACATTGGGGCGACGTCGAAATGGTTGTCGAATGCAAATCCCACAACACACAGGGAGACCAAAACGAGGCTTACCTGCAGCTTGCGCGATACGCCCGTGGCATTTTTTCCCACCAAATCTATCGCTTGCATGTCTTTGGCGTTGCTGTCTGTGGTCCAATTGTCACATTTGTTCGTTTCGACCGATCAGGACTGCTTCACTCACCGAACATTAACTTGTCGACCCCCGAAGGAGCCGACTCATTTGTACGCCATATAATCTCTCTGCTCTCGCTCTCTGCTCTTGACTTTGGCTATGATCCTCAGTATACTTTCGAGCCCAAATTGGATAAATTGTACAAACAATCTGACACGCTTTTCGCCCTGGGCGGATACCTACCCAGGGTGGTAAGCTCACTGTTGTGCCATCGAAAGTGCTGTCGTGGTCGAGCGACAATGACTAGTTGCTTGGCTGCTGCTACCCTAGTGGACGCTCAAATACGATCTTCGGTTGTTGAGTCTGACTTGGTCCGGCGATTCGTAAAACAGGAGATTGTACACAAAAGGATTTGGCGGCATGAGGAACGAACCGACGAGGGAACTACCCTGTGGCGATTTGAAGGGGTATTTGCGGTCTGCCAAGTGGTTACTTTCAGGGACAACGTCTACACAACACAGGTCAAATATCCTAGTCGCCTTCGTTATAGTCGTGCTGCATCGCATTTTATTCCTACGAGTACTACGCACACCACCTCGACTATGACTTCAGCTCCAATTTCGGCGCACACAACTACGACCGTAGAGTCGAATGCTGAAAGTGCGGAAATGTCGGACGGATTCGCTGGCTCTGCCAACA
>WSTH01001335.1:0-13170 GCA_019616345.1 Ceratobasidium sp. 395
ACGCAAGCTTTCGGACCAGTGAGGGGGAGATATGGGGAAGGCCCAGAATGGTGCCGAACCCGCTTACTAAGCCTAGCGCACTGCCAACCTTTGTCGGCCCGGGCGTAGGCCCGGGCGGAGGCGTTCTTTTACTCTCTTATGGCGTCCCAACGCCTTTTCTCCCTTTTTCGCCCAGCCCAACGTCTACGACGTTTCTCCCTCCCTCTTGTCGTTGACATTTCTCCGACGTTTATTTTCTTTTGTACTCCTCGTGCGCAATCTCTCGCACCGAGTGAGGGGGAGATCGGATTCCGGCCGCCGACTTATTTCATCGACGCATACATTTGCCCTTTCGGCGCGTCCACTCGGCACGAAATCTTGCCACTTTTGGCCTATTATTTTTTATTGTTGTACTTCGCCGTCTCCGAGGCTCAGGGGGAGTTTTATACGCTTATACACTCGTTACTTTCGATTTAGATTCGGACTATCGTCCTTCTGATTTTATATCACTTGATATCATCCATTTTCATTTTTACACGAATCCCTCTTTAGCTCGTACAGCTTATACTTTCAACCTCATGTACGCTTTTACCATACCATTCGGTTAGGGGGAGTATTGTACTCGCTTTTGTTCTAGACGAAGTTCTTCTATCTTTTGTGTATCGTATTCACATGTATCTTGTCTATTGTGTACCTCGCAGTTACACTGCTTCGGTTTATCCGTTCCCGATGTATATAAACCGATGTACTTACATCGGTTATCCACAGCAATACATAGCGATCTTAGCGTCTTAGTGTGCCTACCTCGAGAGTCCGATATGCGCTCCCATTCCACTGCGCTTCACTTTCTTTTATAAGATACACTCTTATCAGTGAGTAAGCCATGACATTTGATTTCCAGCACACGACCAACCAGACTCTACCTTCAGGTTGGGACCCACGCGGTGTGGGCCGCTCTTATCCTCTAGTTACCTGCTTTAAGGACGCACAAGAGGAGAGAAGCTTCTGGCACGGCACAGTCCCCGACGCTGGACTCGAGGCTCGTGGAGACTTTACAGATCCCGAAGACATTAAGAACTTCTACTCCCAGGAGCCAGAGGTTGATAGGTTATTGGGAGAGTTGAGTCAGAGATGTTCGAAGCTTAGTCCGGATTTTTTGCAATACGTTGGAACGGATGCAGCTGTGTGGGATCTGCTCTCCCTGAACGCGTATTTCTCCCCCGCAGGGCACTATTTGATCAATTATTGGGGTTTCTCGTGAGTATGCAGTGAACGGCCATCGATATATTGACTAATATAAGTGAAACAGGTATGGAACTGCTATTGGGGCGTACTTTGTGAACAGTAAGCATTCATTTTGGGAGTTGGACTTCAACGACTAAATCTGGGACTGTAGTGTTTCCGGAATATGTGGGCCGGGTGATCCTCGATGGGGTTGTTGACCCTGTATTTTGGGCCAATAAACCAGCCCACGAAGTAGGCCTTATATGTTATTTTCGCTCTTTATTTTTCTTTTAATCACATCCACTATATCACCTTAGATCTGGGCCATCAACGTCGAATCCACGGACAAAGGTTTGGCAGGTTTTATTGGAGCATGCGATAAAGCCGGTCCAAAAGGCTGTGCGTTCGCCTTGGGAGGACCAAGTGACTTGGGGAAGAAGATTCACGAAATGATTGATGTAAGTTCCATAGGATGATATCGAGCGACAGACGATCACTATGCTGAGATCAGACTTGTCTGGTATAGCTTGCTTACAACTACAAAAAATACATGAAGGGTAAATTTGGATCGGCGTATATTCGAGGTGAGTGTTTTGCCAGATCTCTTTGCAATTCTTCTAACACAGGTGTTTGTAGACACGCTATTTCAAGGAATGTATACGCCAACTACATGGGTTGACCTTGCAAAGTCGCTTCAGGCCTGTTGGGACTTTTTAAACAGCAACCCAGGATCGCAACTGGAATACTGTTATAACCCTGGTCAGCCGACTACGCCGAATGATTACTCCTTCCAAGCTGTGACTTGCGCCGACGCAGCTGATTCAGTCAATGTAACAACAAAGATGGTGTTCGAGGAGCTGGTGAACGTAACAAGGGATGTTAGCCATACATGTACGTGCTTACTTATGCGTGTTCGTGATCTACTAACTAGTCACGGCGTCCTATAGTTGGTCCTTCATGGGGAATTGTGAGTGACATCATATCTGCACGAGGGACATATACAAACCTATTGTTCAATAGGGCGGGTTGTATTGTCACCGATGGCCTGTTCGTAGCGCGCACAGATACCAAGGACCGTGGAATAGGAAATCACTACGAAACAAGATTCTTGTCATAGGTAAGTCTTACAGTCGGTTCAGGACTAATGTTTGTATTTATACCAACGGGATCAGGCAATGATGGGGATCCTGTCACACCGCTCCGGTCGGCCAAGAGTGTTGCATCCGCATTCGGCGACTCTGCTGTGCTGATCGAGCAAGATAGTTTTGGGCATTCGTCATTGGCAATGCATTCCGACTGGTGAGTTACGCCTTTCTTTTTGCGCGACCAATGCTAATGAATCGGTTTCAGCACATGGAACGCGATTCGCGATTACTTCCTGGATAGACCCTTCACAATGGTTGGGCGAGTTTGTAAGGTTAGTATACTCGAGCACAACTAAAATGCTTACACATGATGCTGACTCGAGTTATGTCAGGCGGACCAAACTATTTTCCCTGGGGTAACCATGAGCATGGTAACTTCCCTCGTCGCAAACTCTAGCTCTAGTTCTGGGACACGCAGCCTGGGCGGAAACCCTCCGGATACTCAGTTACGCTTTACTAATCATGTCTGATATTGAACTAGCATATGTGTCATCGGGCTCTCGAACATTATTCTCGTTGGAGCAGGAGTTGGAAGGGGTGGGCATGTAGCGTTTAGGCGTGGGACATCTTCCAGAAAATGTACGAACCACTACGAACGGAAGTTTAGAGAGCGCATATATGTATGTCGAGATTTTTTTGCATTTTCATTCAATTGGACAGCCATCAAAGATAGACACTTGAATCTCTCAACTCGCAAACGTTGATAGGAACTAAATCACTCAAACCCAGGTTTCGTGCGAGGGTAGTTCTATTTTAGTGCGAAGCGATCCCAATTAGCGTACGAGTTGAAACGTTTGACTGTACGTATATCACAAACTTACCCTAGCCTCAAGTCAGTAGTCACGAGTGCGAAGAGCCTACAAGACACGTAAACCTGGCTATGGAAATCCCATTGCAAGTTCTGATCAGGCGGCACGAGTCCGACCAACTAAATAAACCCGTAGATGTAGTCATTGCAATGAAAAGTTAAGCAAACAGACTAGATAATAGGGGTATTCAGAGTGCGAATTCTCGCCTGATTCTGGGCCAATTCTGGGTTCAATTCTGAGCTACAACTCGGTCGCAACTTGACCACAACTCAAGAATTGGGACCAGAATCGGACAAGAATTGCTCGAGAAGTGTCAACTCTGAGCACTCCCTACGAGTCGTCAATTCTGCTGCAATTCTCATTCTACAACTTCGCTATCTATGTGTTAAATCGACCGCATATATATTCAGAAAGAAATCACATAAGTAAATGTTCAACATAAAGTTGACCTTTCAGTACTTAGATGACTACCAGAAGTGTAGAGGGGGAAATGGTTGCCTGTACTCTTCTACTTACACAGCTACCCTCAGTTGAGCGCCAACAACAGCTAGTTGCGATCGTACGGCGCTAAACCAAGCCCACTTCTACAACTCGAGTTGTGACTGAGTTGTAGCCCAGAATTAGGCCCAGAATTGGCCCAGAATCGGGCGAGAATTCGCACTCTGAATACCCCTAATACTAGCTTTAAGTGCTAGCCAAATACTCAAAGTGTTACAAGCCTCAGACCTCGACGTCATTCATCTACCAGACCACAAATTACCTGTATGGCTATCCCAGCCCGGAAACACAATTCTCGACGCAAATCTTCCTGAACCAAGCCCTATTGTTTGGCAGCGCTTGAAAAAGTATCGTGCCAAGCAATCGACAACCTAAATGCCAATTGCGCGTGGTGGTAAGGAAACTTGGCTTGGAAACAGCGCCAGATTTTAATTCAGTCGATGAGAGCAGAGAGCATTTATCATCCTTTAAATAAACTGATCCAGACATACGCTGGTATCACCATTTGATGTATGGAATGCACGAGTACGCTATAGGGGCATGTTTCAGACGGGCTGGATAAGTGCTAGCGCCGCGAAAAGGCTTCCTGTTGGCCGAGGCGCTTAATCTATTCTCATAACAACCGGCCGCACCCTCTACATGCTGCCTCCTGCCTGTATTTCTGAGATGTGGCCGCGCTTGAGGTTAAATCGACCAGATGCTGCAGAGAAACGAGCGCAATGTCGAAAATGGGACCAGAAAAAGGACTCGAAGCCGAGGGATGAGTGTAGTGCACGGCTCTTAAAAGTATTATATGCTAGAGCGTTATTGTGGCAAACTTGCACCTCGCGCTCTAGCAGCACAACATTTGAAAAGGGAAGATGACCAGCTGTTGAGCAGTGGAGTATAATACTCTCATGAAACATATGCATATTTGTCACCACAATCATAATACTCGGAGTTGAGATCACATAAAATTTAGCCCAAGAATGTCCTCAAAAAATGTAGTCTAGGCTTTAATACAGTTTGTTTCCCCACAGTTGCAATTGCAGCATAAGCAGGCCATCATGCCCATGAATCCAGTCGCCAGGGCGCATAGACAACCGCAGCAGGGGTCGAAGCCACCCCGCATTCGCTCAGGCTCTGCCTTCTGCGTACTCGTCATATTGGTTTGGACTTGTGGCTGAAGTTGCACAAGACTTATATTGTCTATAGCACGTCAGTGCTCTATAAGGAATCTTGGGTGAGCGTGAGCAAGAGGCGCTTACCTTGGCAGAGTGCCTGTTCGGGGACCTGAGGGGCATAGTACTGCGCTTGAGAATGTTCTTTTCCGGCTGTCATGGCAGGAAGATACTAGTAGGTTTTCAGCGTTTAGATGCTGGATAATGTGAGCCAGCAAAGGCCTCAATTTATTGGTGGCCAAGTGAGCCGTTCTCTCCGTTGAGGAGTCAGCGTGTTGATGCTCGAGGCGCTAAGCGCTACTTTGGAGGTCGAGAACTCTGCTGGAGCGCCTTGCCCGTCAACCTTGCCGAATGTTTCATCCAAAGGGCCGCTTTGAAGGCTTCTTGACCACTGGTCCCTGGCCTTACAAAGGCCTCCTCATCGCGTACAG
This sequence comes from Ceratobasidium sp. 395, assembly GCA_019616345.1. Classification (NCBI taxonomy): domain Eukaryota; kingdom Fungi; phylum Basidiomycota; class Agaricomycetes; order Cantharellales; family Ceratobasidiaceae; genus Ceratobasidium; species Ceratobasidium sp. 395. The sequence continues at coordinate 5,247 of WSTH01001335.1, forward strand.
ATCGTGGCGGCCTCCAAGCCTCAGGAGCGGGTTTTTTCCTTGAAACAACCATTAGCCAAAACATCTAGAAAGTAAATATACTAAAACGTGAGTGTCTGATATCATACTTATGTTCGACAAGGCGCTGCACTGTGAATAATTGGGCATACACACGGGTTGGATTAGTTCATTGGAGCGGGGCGACATTCAAAGTCCTACGTTGCCTACCAGCCAACCGAAGGTACCAAACAACAAGTCCTTTATCCTCCAAAAGCGAGCTGGATTCTCAGCGTGGTGCATTTTACGGTGATAGTCCACGAAGCTGTACAATAGTTTACTACAGCTTTAAGGTCGTCGAGTAAGGGTTTGTCACAGGTACGATATTGCCAACTTAGCATAGCACTCACGATGTTGAAATGCGAGCACAGAGCCCGCGCTCATCCAACGCTGTAGAGGCGCCAATCTTCTCGGATCCACTGTTCCATTCACAAATATGTGAAAGGTTGCGGTAAATACCGTTAACTAGCCGAAAGCGGATATATGTATGTTCAAGCTAAAAATAATTCATCGCTAATAAGGCTGGATTTGTTTCTGATACATGATTTCAAGTAATATAGACATGAGGTGTGGGTAACACGCGTGCGCGAGGCGAGACAAAGCAAGCGACGATTTGATAACTACAAGTTTACGTCTGTGGCTGGCGCTTGTCGCCACGCTACGAGGGATCGCACCACCAAAGCAAGGCCAAGGTGCTGCTGCTACAGGCCGGGGCTTTACTGTTGGTGCCGAAGCTCCACCAAACCGTTAATTAAGTATCTCTAGCGTTGGGAATAATATTTCAAATGCCATTGGCCGTGATTTCAAGTAGGTATGTTTGTTTGCAAACCTTTAATTTGGTTTCTCATACTTAAAACTAGGTGACTTTATTTCGAGTACCGCCATGAACAATATTGACACATTGCCCTCCAGCAAGTAAACAGCAAAGATTCGCCTAGCGCAGAACAGGAGTTTTCATACCATACAAAATCTCCCTTAAAACCGGTGCTAATGTATCAACAATTGCGTTGGCGCCCTCCACGCCGTCCCCTGTCCTCGTTGCACTACGAAAGTGCCAGGCTATGGACCGAGAGTATTTGAAACACTCACACAAGCAGTGAACACATGCTACTGGACCTTGCCTGCTAAATACTGCAGATAGATGAGCGTAACTCATTTTACGAGCATTTGGAACGTGGGGTCAAAGCCAAAAGATAAGCGGCACATTGATTCAATTCAAGCCTAAAGCGTTGAGATTGCGATGCCGATAATGCCATTAATAAGTCAAAGGGTTAGAAGTGTATTAAGAAATAGTAAGATATAGGCAACACGAACTTCTCATAGTGATATATCCATCTAATTCCACCCCTACCCTTGGCAGCTTTCGAGGGAAGCCCTCGCTCAAGGCGTTCCTTATGTTATGATGGTTGCTTGGCAAAGCCTTTCAAACTGCTAGCTTCCCCTGAGTAGGCGCGGTTGTATCGAAAGTGTGGCTACCTGGATGGACCAGTGCGACAAAGCCGGTGGAGGAACAGGAGTGGCACTTGGGCAGCTAGGCGCCCATGGTCACGTGACGAGCGTGTGGTGACCCGGCGCTCACACCTCGCTGTGTTCAGCGCGCGCGTCTTTGCGCGATCAAAATTTCGGTCACGCCTCGATGTGGCCAGCGGTACACACACCTTTTAGCGTGTTCACTTTCAATGGGTCCCCTCCCCACTCGAATTCCTTTTTGGTGGACAGCGACAGCCCATTTCGTGCAATTGTTGGCAGCACGATCCATCATTCGTTACAAACTCTACTTTCTACCACGTCTTGGTGTGCACATAACAGACTCTGGGTGTAAGGACTGGTGCCTTCAGCGTTGGGAGAGCACGAAAGCGGTAAAAGGCTCGGACGTTCTTAACATTTATCAAATCTAATAGTTGTCTCTGAAAGCGCCATATCAGCTCGCCGCTCAGAAGAAGTTAAAGCGCAAAGTAGGGATCGCGAACATACCGTACCTGAATCAAGCCGTGATTGAATTCAAGCGAACCAAGCGGCGGACAAACTGAGCGCCTAGGCCCTCGGAGTATTGGGGGTCTTAGGTACTGACCTTGCTCATCTGCCGGACGACCGTTGCCGGCACGGCTATCTGGTTCCGAGGCGGACCTCGGCGCTTCATCTGACATGTTGATCGTTCCTCTCCCTGGATTCTCAATGTACCCGCGTCGCTGAGCTTTCAGTTGCCTGTCAAGGGAGTTCTATTCGTATACCCTGGTTGAACTGGGCTGATACTCCGGACAATCGTGTGGGATGCAGGCGCTAGTTACAAGTAAACCGCATGGCAAGCCCAAATCTATATTAAAAGTCTATATTAAAAGGCACGACGGAAGCTTAGTAATCAGAGTCAATCAGGGTCTACATAAAATAAGCGCCTCGGCCTGGAACGGGCCCGGCGCGTAGCGTCGGGCCACCCCAACACTCCCCCGGAGGTACGACGGGGCTCAAAGTTCATCTATAAAACACCAGGACTTCCGCTTGTACCTCACTCATATGAACGGCTCAACTCCTACATATGCATATCCAAACTCCCCTAGCTGTACTTGCGGCCCTAGTTGTAGATGAAGCGCTTGCTTCCCCAACTGTTGGCTTCGACGAGTTTAATTCGCCAACTCTAGATATTGACTGGCGAACATGTCGGCCTGGTAGCAAGGCTCTGTGTGGAACGTTCAGAGTGCTGCTCGATTACACAAAACCGGCCGCTGGATGGACTTCGCTTGCGGTTGCGCGGTACCCAGCCAAACACTCAAAGCGCGGGACATTGTTTCTCAACCCCGGGGGTCCAGGTATGTGCTCCACTCTGGGTCAGCCTATGAATGTATACTGAGAGATGGAAAGGCGACAGCGGGATCGATATGATCATTGGGGCCCAGCACACAGATAGAATTGGGAAGGACGCGGAGAAAATTATGGATGCTGTTGGAGGGAAATATGATCTCGTCAGTGAGTTTAATCTCAATACCTTCTTCGGTGCAACATGATGCGAAGTGTTGTCTTGATGTCTATAGGCTGGGATCCTCGTGGCGTCGGTTCTAGGGTTGCTGGTAGTCACAACATTGGTCGGACTTCCCTCCGTGCCGACTGCTTCGATACCGGCAGCGAAGAGAACGACTTCTGGAAAGGCACCATCCCTCACGCTGGGCTCGAGGCTCGAGGCAACTTTACGGACGCTCACGACCTCAAAATCTTCTATGCTCAAGTGGAAAGCGTCGACGAGAGATTGCAAGCGCTAGGTGCGAAGTGCCTGGAGTACAGCAAGGACACGTTTCCGTATATTGGGACGACTGCAACTGTAAAGGATATGGTTGCGCTGCATGACGCTTTGGAGGGGTCGGACAAGCCGGTCAACTTCTGGGGCCTCTCGTGAGTATTGAGTCGAACAGTAGAGTGTGTTAGACTGACGAGGGTGAGGTAGTTATGGAACTGCAATTGGAATATATTTTGCTAACAGTGAGTGTTATTCCCAAACGAGTATAATCTCTCGTCTCTGAATACTCTGTGAGGGAAGTGTATCCTAATCGTGTCGGAAAAGTGGTCCTAGACGGCGTAGTTGATCCCACGTATTGGGCCAACAGACCCGCGCATGAAGTACGCAGCGTCTGCATTGGATCATGGTTTTTTCTAACTAATGTTGTATTCCGTACCAGATGTGGTCTATTAACGCTGAATCCGCCGATGAAGCTCTTGCAGGTTTCGTAGAGGACTGTGCCAAAGCTGGGCCGGGAAAGGGAAAGTGCGAGTTCGCATCGGAGGGATCGAAACCTGAAGATTTGATCCAGAAGATTAAGACCATACTTGACGTGAGTAGTCTTACCTTACACGCCGACGAGGAGATGCTTCTGACGTCGAGTGATTTTTGAGCAGCTCTCGTATATATACAAACAGATTGCCGGGGACAAAGCTCAGTTCGGTTCGGCGCTGGTTCGGGGTATGATTCCCTCCTACTGTCCGTGTTACTTAACTATAATATTTGTGGTCTACAGATGGGCTATACAAAGGCATGTATAGTCCAACTGAATGGCCAGGCCTTAGAAAAGAGTTGCAACATTGCTGGACCTTTCTGAATAAGCTGCCGTCGCGGAAGAACAGGTGTTTTCAAGATTTATATGGCTCTCTAGAAGATCAGTCGACGCCGACCAACCGAGACCCGCCGAACACATATTCACTTCAAGGTATCACTTGCGCGGACGCGGTTGATCGGAATGATGTGACCACGGAGATGGTATTTGAGTCACTGGTAAACGTGACAAGAAATGTTAGCCAGATGTGTAAGTTCAATTCTAATGCGTGATTTTGGTGAAGGTTTATTGATTGATTGTGGCCTTCCTTGCAGTTGGACCCAAGTGGGGAATTGTAAGTGAGATCTATGGAAGCAGCGAGGATGTGCGACCTTGACCGGTTTGACTGCGCAGGGTGGACTATATTGTCACCAGTGGCCGGTCCGCGCCGTGGAGCGATATGCTGGACCTTGGAACAAAACACTATCGAACAAGATTATCATCATAGGTAACACATAATCATCCTTAGGAGATTGGCATCAAAATTGACGTGGTTGATAAAGGGAACAAAGCTGATCCAATTACTCCGCTGAAATCCGCTCGGAGCGCCGCAGCTGCGCTCGGCGACTCTGCGGTGCTGGTTGAGCAAGATGCTTGGGGTCACACGTCCTTGGCTATGCATTCCACATGGTAAGTGCATTCAACGTGACTATATGCTAGCTAGCACTGACCGGGTTATAGCATGTTAAATATACTGAAATCGTACTTCTTGAAGAACGAGTATCCGGCAGCTAATGAAGTTTGCAAAGTACGTACTGTCATTAGAATTACGCTCGATGGCGATAGTCCTAATTTACAATGGATTAGACGGATGAGCCGATTTCCCCTGGTGTAACTACTAGCACGCTCGGATCGCTCATTAGCACCACGCTCAACTCACCTAATTCCGGGGAGAATAGCATCAGCATTCAATTGGTTCGCCAATGGTTGCCCGTCATTATAGGCTCTTTCTCGTGCGCTTCTGGCCTGCTGTTTGTCTGGGTGGCTGTATCATGGACGATTTGGCGGAGAGTAAGGCATGGCAAATTGTTTGAATACACTGCTCGTGAGGGATTGGATAAGGAGAAGCTCTTATATGCTACAAAGTGATGTAACTAGAACACCATTTGGGCAAAGACTTGCTTCCACTCTTCCGTTGATCCTCCTCGACTCCCAATCGATGTAATATTTGGGCCTCGCGCTTTGATTATGAGAACATGTCAACGTCTAGGCGGCATCTCAATTATTCCTGCTCCTTGGAATTCTCAATGGACCGGCACTCCTAACCTTTCAATTGCCTGTCAGTAAGAGTGTTGGCCTGCATACCCGATTTGTTGTTGATTAAACTGAGCGATGCTTCGAAAAGTCGTGCTATAGGGTTCGGGCGCTAATTACAAGTGATCCGCGTGGTAAGCCCAAATCTATAAAACACGCCAGGACTTCCGCCTACACCACTCACTTTATCGATCGGACTCCCATGCACTTACAAGTCCTGCTAGCCGTACTTACGGTCTTGGTTGTAGCCGAACCGCTTGCTCCCCTGAATGTGGGGTTTGACGAATATGGTACACCGAGACAAGCCATCGACTGGCGAACATGTCGGCCTGGTAGCAAGGCTCAGTGTGGGATGTTCGAAGTGCCGCTCGATTACACAAAACCGGCCGCTGGAAGGGTTTCGCTTGCGGTTGCAAGGTACCCAGCCAAACACTCCAAGCGTGGGACACTGTTCCTCAATCCCGGAGGTCCAGGTATGTGCTCCACTCTAGGCCAGCCTACGAACGTATACTGAGTTCATGGAAAGGCGGCAGTGGGATTGATATGATACTTGGGAAAAATGCAGAGACAATCATGGGCATTGCTGGAGGGAAATATGACATCGTCAGTGAGTTTAATCTCAGTTTCTTGTTCGCTTCAGCGTGATGCGAAGTTTTGCCTTGATCCTCGCAGGCTGGGATCCTCGTGGCGTTGGTTCTAGGGTTGCTCGCGGTCCCAACGTCGGCCAGACTTCCCTCCGTGCCGACTGCTTCGATACCGGTAGCGAAGAGAACGACTTCTGGAAAGGCACTATCCCTCGTGCTGGGCTTGAGGCTCGCGGCAACTTTACGGACGCTCGCGACCTCAAAATCTTCTTTGACCAAGTGAAGAGCGTGGACGAAAGGCTACAAGCGTTGGGTGCGAAGTGCCTGGAGTACAGCAAGGACACGTTTCCGTATATTGGGACGACTGCGACAGTGCAAGATATGGTTGCACTGCACGACGCTTTGGAGGGATCGGATAAGCCAGTCAACTTTTGGGGCTTCTCGTGAGTATTCAGTTCAACGGTAGGATAGATTACGTCTGACGAAGGTGAGGTAGTTATGGAACCGTGGTTGGAATCTACTTCGTCAACAGTATGTGTCATTTGCGAACGAGTATACTATGCGGCTCCTGAGTGCTCTGGACGAAGTGTTCCCTGACCGGGTGGGACAGGTAGTCCTGGACGGTGTGGTAGATCCTGTGTATTGGGCTAACAGACCCGCGCACGAGGTATTTTCTGTTTATGCATTGGATAGGTGTTATCTCTGACGAACGTCTCGCATAAGATCTGGGCCGTCAGCGCTGAATCCACCGATGAGGCTCTTGCAGGTTTCGTAGCAGCTTGTGCCAAAGCTGGGCCAGGCAAGTGCAAGTTTGCATCGAAGGGATCGACGGCGGAAAGCTTGACTGAGAAAATCAGAACTCTACTTGATGTGAGTGACTTCGCCCAACTCGGTCGAAACGGTGCACCTGACATTGGGCAATGGATCTGTCATTTCTGGGCAGCTTTCATATAAGTACAAGCAAACCAAGGGGGATGAAGCTCAGTTCGGTTCAGCGTTGATTCGCGGTAAGATTCACTCCTACCGTCCATATCGCCTAATCTTATATCCGGAGTCCATAGATGAACTGTACAAAGGCATGTATCGTCCAACTGATTGGCCTTTTCTTGCGCAAGAGCTCCAAGATTGCTGGATCTTTCTAAACAATTTGAGGTCCCGAAAGAAAAGATGTTTTCGGCCTCTAATTTACTCTCAAGAAGACGACCTGGCGCCGACAGAACGAGACCCGCCGCGCATATATTCACTCCAATGTATCACCTGTGCGGACGCGGTTGATCGAGGCGGCGTAACGACAAGGATGGTATTTGAGTCACTGGTTAAGGTGACGAGGGACGTTAGTCCGATGTGTAAGTCGTTTTTTACAAAACCTTTAGTAAAGGCTCATTAACTAATTCCGGTCCACTCTGTAGTCGGACCAAGATGGGGAATCGTAAGTGAACTATGGTGAGATACTGAAGATGTATTATATTGACTTGTTTCATCGCATAGGGTGGGCTATATTGTCATCGGTGGCCGGTCCGTGCTGTCGAGCGATATAGAGGACCTTGGAATAAATCTCTATCGAACAAGATCGTTATTATAGGTAAGAGTTATTCTCGATAAGTCAGGATTACGGCACTGACACGTTTGACAAAGGAAACAAGGCTGATCCGATCACACCGTTGAAATCTGCCGAGAGAGTCGCAGCTGCGCTTGGCGACTCTGCAGTGCTGGTTGAACAAGACGATTGGGGTCACACGTCCCTAGCTATGCACTCGACGTGGTGGGTGCATTTAAAGTGGTTATATGCTGGCCAGTACTGACTTGGATATAGCACGTTGGACATATTGAAAGCGTACTTTTTGAAGAACAAGCATCCATCAGCCGGTAAAATTTGTGGAGTAGGCCTCACTATCCACTTACATCCTACGTCGATGGTACTGATTTGTATCGAACTAGACGGATGAACCTATCTTCCCTGGTCTAACTACTAGC
>WSTH01001336.1:0-13169 GCA_019616345.1 Ceratobasidium sp. 395
AGTGGTAGACGCTTTAGACGAGTGCGAGGATGTCGGTGGTGTGGGCATGATGCTGTTTGCCTTGCTTCAGCACGCCTGTGACTTGCCGATGAAGGTCGTCGTGACTAGCCGTCCGGAGCCGCTGATATTGGACCAGCTGGACAGCGAAAAACATAAGCGTGCTAGATCTGAGCTGCGCCTGCACGAGCTAGAACGCTCGAGCGTGCAGTCTGACATCAAGACATACCTGACAGCTAGGCTTAGTGGCTTTGACCTGGGTGCCATGGAGCTCGACCAGCTAACGGAACGATCGGGGATACTGTTTGTCTATGCATCCACGCTGGTGCGTTACGTCACGTATGATGCTGCTAGGACTAGTCGTCGAATGAAGGAAGTGCTGTCTACGCCTGGTGTGTTAGACTCAAGCTCGCAGGGGATCGAGTCGCTCTATACGACCATCCTACAAGCGGCGCTCGAGGATAACAACCTTTCAAGCTCGGAGCAGAAGGAGATGAGCCAGATACTCTACACGGTCATATGTGCTCAGGAGCCACTGTCTGTCGAAGTGATTGCTAAACTTCTGGGTATAAGCGAGGTCGAGGCGGTGTATGCTGCCTTACGCCCACTTGCTTCGGTGCTTCAGGTCTCAAGCACGGCCGATCGGATAGTTACGACGCTCCACCAGTCGTTTCCGGACTACATGCTTGACCAGAATCGATCAAAGAGGTTCTGCTGCGAGCCCAAACGCCACAACGCTTGGTACAGTCAGATATGTTTCGATCTCATCAAGTCAGCGAGCCCAGCTTTCAACATCTGCGGTATCGAATCGTCGTGCATACCCGATCAGGATGTTGTTGGTCTAGACGACAGGGTGAGCCGGATCATCTCGCCGCAGCTATTCTACGCATGCAGATACTGGGAGGCGCACATGGAGCTCGCCCAGCCGCCGCAGGTGGTAGACCGGGTTCTTTCCTTCTTGTCCACACGATTTTTACTCTGGGTGGAGATAATGAACCTGAAAAAGAGTCTATATACTGGCGTCGCTCTGCTGTTGAAACTCCAGGCTTGGTTGCGGGTAAGAGATTATACACAGCCGAAGCAAGAGCCAGGGGCTAATAGCATTGCAGACCATTGATGCTCCTAGCGAGACCCAAGAGTTAGCAATTGATTCGCTACGATTTCTAACGGCATATAAATCAAGTCCTGTTAGCCAGCTCACGCCACACATCTACATATCGATGCTCGCCCTGTGGCCAAAACAACGGCCAGTCTCAAAGTTGTACTCAGAGAGCTTCCCGTACATCACTCAGGCGTCGGGCACCTCCCTACAGAGGCAAGGCGCGGCAGCACTCGCTGTGTTGAATGTTCCCGGCGAAGTCTATTCTGTGGCATGCTCTCCCGACGGTACCAGAATCGCCTCGGGCTCATCCGATCATGCCGTTCGTATTTGGGATGCATATAGTGGAAGGATGATCGGACAGCCCCTAGAAGGTCATACAAGCAGCATACTATCTGTTGAATATTCACATGATAGTAAGCGCATAGTTTCCGGCTCCGGCGACAAAACAATTCGCATCTGGGACGCCAATGCGGGCCGGATGTTAGGACAAACACTGCAGGGTCATGCTGATGATGTTACCTCGGTTGCATTCTCACCAGATGGATTGTATATCGTATCAGGCTCTTTGGATCGGACTGTTCGTGTCTGGGACTCACGGACGGGACAAGCTTTGGGCAATTCGCTGGAAGGTCACACTGGCGCTGTGTTATCGGTTGCGTATTCGTTTGATAGCGCATATATCGTTTCCGGTTCAAGAGACGGCACCGTTCGCATCTGGGATGCGAGGACTCGCACGCAGCTGGGCAATCCGATGGAAGGGCACACACACTACGTACACTCAGTGGCATTTTCACCCGACTGCTTGCGCGTTGTTTCAGGCTCTAGAGATGATCCCATCCGCATCTGGGATGCTGAAAGTGGAAGAGCCATTGGACAGCCCCTGAGAGGCCATACTAATGATGTACGGTCGGTTGCATATTCACCCAATAGCAAGTATATTACTTCTGGCTCCAACGATAACACTATCGGTATTTGGGACGCAGAAGCCGGAAGCTTGCTGGGACAACCCCTGAGGGGTCACACTGACTGGGTGCGCTCTGTTTCATTTTCGCATGACGGTTTGCGCATCATTTCTGGGTCCGAGGACAAGACAATTCGCATCTGGGATGCGCACATCGGACAAGCCTCGGGACAGCCACCAGAAGGCCACACAGGCGCTGTATACTCGGTTGCATACTCACCTGACGGCGCTCATATTGCCTCTGGCTCTGGAGATAACACTATCTGCATCTGGGACGCATACACCGAGCAGATGGTTGGCCGGCCACTGAAAGGCCACACTGGTGATGTACTCTCAGTTGCATATTCCCTTGATGGGACACGCGTTGCTTCCGGCTCTGGCGACACGACCATCCGCATTTGGGACGCAAGTAGTGGGCAGATGGTGGGACAGCCGCTGGAAGGTCACACAGAGGCCGTATGGTCGGTCGCGTTCTCGTCTGACGGCTCACGCATTGCCTCTGGCTCTTATGACAACACTGTTTGTATCTGGGATGCACGCACCAGACAGATGGTAGGACAGCCGCTGAAAGGTCACACCAGCACTGTATACTCGGTCGCATTCTCACCTGACGGAGCTCGCATTGTCTCTGGCTCTAGCGACGAGACTGTCTGCATTTGGGATGCAAACACTAGGCAGATGGTGGGGCAGCCGCTGGAGGGTCACACACACTGGGTATGGTCAGTTGCATACTCACCCAGTGGCACCCACATTGTCTCTGGCTCCGACGACACAACCATTCGCATCTGGGACGCACGCACCAGGGAGATGGTGGGGCAACCACTCGAAGGTCACACAATTGCTGTAAGGTCGGTCGCATACTCACCTGACGGCGCTTGCATCGTCTCTGGCTCCGATGACATGACCGTTCGCATCTGGGACGCACACACTGGTCAGATGCTGGGACAGCCGCTGGAAGGTCACACGAGCTGGGTACGGTCGGTCGCATACTCACCTGACGGCAAACACGTTGTTTCTGGCTCTGACGACCAGTCGATTCGCATTTGGGATGTATGCACCTCGTCAAACTTGGGCAAAAAGTCCCCGGACAATCCGAACTCTATGCGCCAGCTATCCCCCCCATCCGATATTCTAGAACCCATCTCCAGTGACTTTGATCGTTCCTCTCGCATCATCAAGCCCCGGACCAAACGGGGGCTCCCTATTCGTCCTAACCCCTCAGGTATGTTGTCTATCCCTCGCAGTTTCTCTAGTTGTTAGCTTTCTGACGGCTCAATTGTCCCATTTTCCCCCTAACGCTCCAGATCCCGATGCTTGGACCTTGAGCGAGAACGGATGGGTAGTAGGTTACGACCTCAAGCCGCTCCTATGGGTGCCTCCCGAGTTGCGAGACACACTCCTGCGTTACGGAAACACATGCATGATCTCAAGGAAAGGCTCATGGGCGCTCGATCTCAGCAAAGCAAAGTTTGGAACGGAGTGGCAACAGTGCTATCGTCCCTAAACTCCTGAATATACCCGGTCTCGTGTTTCTCATGACTGTGTTGTCCCGAATGTTGTATTTATGTTCAGCTGTGCTGGCCGATATCTCACGTTGACGATTCTTGCCAGGATTGTTACGCTATGGTCTGATTCATCTATACAGAATGTGATTCTGTGGTTTACCAGTCTACTATGACGCCAGCTAAGATTCTTGATTTTCACTCGCAGCGATGCGCAATCGTTATCGCCGCTGCATTGCACATATGGCGGCAAGAGTTTCGAAGTCTACACTCTCATACAAGCCTCGCAAGAGTCAGCATAAGGTGTAGCGATAGAGAATAGTCGCAAAGGTCGATAGCTAAGATATTTCCTCTCCCATTCTACCAGCCAGAGTTCGTAGGATCTCCCGGTTTTTTTATCATCTCATTCCCTATCTCGAGAGCTCCCCTATTATAAAACTCAGCAGGTCGGTCCACATAGCACGGCACTCACTGCCTGAGGTCAAACTCTCGCTCAGGCGTGATTACATCTTTCCGAGCGCAGCAACATCATTGGTCGCTGAAACGTACCAAAGGTGGGCAACTCAGCACGAGATTGAGCATTGGCCTGGCGCAGTTACTTCGGATAGTGAGAGCCATCGACTCATTAACAGGCAAGTTTTACCTCGGAGTACTCATTGGACGTCGTGTTGCTTATACCACAGCATGGTCGGACATGGGTCAGACCCGAGAACTATACCAACCAGCCAGGCATGACGAGTGTATGCGTCGGATATCACACGTTACATAGTTGACCGGCGGGGCAGACGCAGCACTTTGCCCTCGCATGGGCTCTGTCGCGTTGACTCCGGCGGCGAGAGGCATGGTCTGCGTCGACCGAGGTCTCTACACTCGTTCGGTGCGTCGTCTCTCGACCGAACCTCGCTCGGCACGTGACTAGAAGCAACGCCTTGCGCTGTAACGCAACCACGCACGACCACGACCAACGACCCGCCAACCCAGGTCCTGTCTGAGCTCTCCTCTCCATGTCAACCTATTGCTCTATCTCTAGTGTGTCCTCCTCGCTGACATTCGTTTTTCGACGCTCTGGCTACTCGCTGACCAAACTTTCGCACGATGCAGTTCCCCAAGCAATTCGATGAGCTGTGGGTTGACCTGATCCACATGGTTCGTTTATTGCCGGCCTACGCTTGTCAGTACCGAAAACCTACTCGAAACGTGCTTGACGGATCCTTCGAACCTCCTGCGGCTCGAAGGTGGATAGGTCCCGGTTTGTCGACCCACGGTGGAACAAGAGAACCAGTCGTGCCACGTCTGGCCGCAACTTTTCGCCGTCGATGGAACCGGGATCGGACTGGTATCTGGTTTCGTTTCTGGACGTGAGTTACTATCCTTTAAACTCGCGGCTGTTTCGGTGAACCGAGGCTGGTTGATAGCTTTGGTTCGTTCTGCTAGCGAAAGTCGAAGGTCGGATTGGGTTTTGTGAACAATTGGTCACTGCCCTTCGCCACATTTCAATATCCGAACAAGGTTAGCCTCTTTGGACTACAGTTCTCGTTCGTTCCATGCTGCTGGAGATAAACGGTCTTCGTACTATGGCCAATAGGGTTGTCGCGACGGCTGATCTCGCAAAGAATTTGTCTATCAGGCTCGGCTCTGGAGAATGCGATGCTAACGAAACACTAGGCCCAGATGCTGGCTTTCTGAGACGTGTTTATTGGACTGTACCGAGTAATGGGGTGGATACCGGCTTCTCTCGGGTCGTAGACCGTTGTTCGAACACGCTCGACCTGGCATAACGAGTTTTCGACTCTTACGCTTAGGAAGCTCGCCGGGCACGGACAGGTGACACTTTGACGTATGTCGCTTGTGGGAGCGACCAATTTGCATGGCGGATAGTCTGTTTAGGTGCGTTTAACCCCATCCGCTGCAACTCCGAATGGCGCATGCATACGTTTTGATAATTACCTAGGACAAGGTGTTGATTCGAGTTTCGTGCCCGTCCCAGCTTTCCGCCCGCCAAATCCTCGAGCAGTCCATCCTTCATTCACCCAACGACTAATCCTACAACGAAGCACGGGTTCCTCGGGGCCATTCCTGGCTCTCGGCTTGTGAGACTATCGATACGATTAGGGCGCCAAGTTTGCGACTAGAGTTTATGCACCTCTGAGGTAAGTCGTGATCAAACTACGGTGTTAGTTTTCAGTTCTCATTTCTGGAATGACAGACCAGACGTCGACCACCGACCCAATAACCGATGCGCTTCCGCTACGACTACAACTCCCACCAGTCGCCGCCTTCGATTTGATATTCTGATTGGATCCGCCCTGTGCGCTTTGAATGAATGATTGGGGTAGTTCTGTTTGCTTGGAAAGAGATAAATGTGTGGCAAGGGTATTTCAAGCCGGTGAGTGAAGTTCCAGTTTCGAGAGGGCGCTGACATGGATCTTACAATATATCAGTTGCAGACCCGACAGTTCTAGTTGTGCGCGTTGGAAATCTGGATCGGCTCGTTCAATCGTTGGAAAGAGTGCACGTTCTACAAACTGATCTGGAACTAGCCGTTTTTTTGGAAAGACGAACATCGCTTTCTGTCCCCGCGTTTTGAGCAGCATCGGCTCCCTTGCAGCTCCCAGTCGTCGCCCTGTTTGACCTCCTCTTCGCCTAACCTGATCATTATTTTGTTCAGCTTTTGTCCCAGCCCTCCCACCTCCTCCATTTATCTTCCCTTCAACGAGTTGCTTCGATTCAAGTAGTGGGGTTGTCCGCTATGTAGGTGGAAGGGACGCCGTTGGCTGTAAACCTTATGCGGAACAATGAATAATTGAACGATCATGATATCTACATGTCGGTCGAGCGTAAACCATCAGTATGATGTTTCGCGGGAAGTATTCGAAGAGTTGGTCATGTAACGGGTATCCTTGGGGGAAGGAGGGAGAACTGGTGGTTTTGAGGGTCGTGAAAGGCGCTTTGCGATGATCATGACGTAAGCCCAGCGGGACCAAAGAGATCCCGCTTCTCTAAAGCGGGATCAAATTCCTTCAGCGAGATTGAAATTTCCCGGGTTTCGGGAAGCGCACTTTATGGGTTTAAATTCAACTCGATATATATTTTTCCTTTTCAAGGTCTGGTTCATTGTTTGCATATTCTCTCCTACTCGATGCTCGCAGCGTTGTACCAATGGGCTACAACAATCACTCTCATGAAGTACAAAAAGCGGTTCAAGAAGAGTACAACATGTTCATATGAAGAAGGTTGTTACAACTAGTTGGCGACCCAAACAGTCCTGCTAAAACGGCACAGTCAGCTCGCGATTATATACCCTTCGCTCCTTGTCCGCCTATCCCGTTCGGTGACTTACGACCCAAAAGGAATCTAGCTATCTACTCTAATAATTCAGCCGGATAAAACTAGGCAGAAATACGCCTGCAAATCTAGATCATAACGGAATACCTAGAGTACCCGACAAGCCAAAGAAATCGGGTCGCTATCCTGGAGACCGACTATCATCGCAGAAACAACTCCGCAATAACATGATG
This sequence comes from Ceratobasidium sp. 395, assembly GCA_019616345.1. Taxonomy (NCBI): domain Eukaryota; kingdom Fungi; phylum Basidiomycota; class Agaricomycetes; order Cantharellales; family Ceratobasidiaceae; genus Ceratobasidium; species Ceratobasidium sp. 395. The sequence continues at coordinate 7,081 of WSTH01001336.1, forward strand.
CGACTCACCAGGTTAAACGCCTAGCGTGTGGACGATCAATTAGAGGTCCCGCCTATGGGCAGTATGAGGTTTATTCGATATCTTTCTACCAATAATGCGCCTCGGGTGAGCGAATGTCGTAATCATACTAGTAATAAAGGTTGTTCATACCGAGTAATCGCTGGTCTCCGAGGAATAGGCAAAAATCCGGGTGTATTGACGTGCATGAGCAAGGCAGATCTCCAAAACGGCAGCCTGGAGTTTCGCAAGGCGTGGGTTTGAGCCGAAGGAACGGTGGGCGGGACAAGATTGCGTGAGCTCGATGTAGAGCGTGGCTATAGCTTCCTCCTCGATCGCAACGTCTAAACCAACGGTAGGCTCATAGAGGGCTTCGGCGGAATGTTTTCTCGTTATGAACGTAGTTCAGACCTTTAGTCCAATCCACAAAGGCTCTTGATGTAAGCGTGTCATAAGGCGAGGAGTCGCGTTGGGTCGGTCCTAGTTTAGTCGTCAAGGCAAGTTCACACAGCGAAAAAGCGAGGAGTGCGAGAGACTTGAAGTCGTGTGGATGGTGAGGCTCTAACGTCGAATAGGTTGATGGCGGAGAGAGATCTCGACGTGGTTAAGGCGGAGGGTTGCGGGAACAGAGACTAAGAGAGCCTAGATATACATCTTTAGACAAGGGGATTTTGAGAGTTTGAATCGTCGGGGTTCGGAAGTGACGGAATCGTAACCTGAAAGAAGACAGAATGGAGACATTAGCTTCATCAGCGATAGCGACCACAGATAGCTAAATACCCACTGTCGAGGTGTAAGTAAGCGGCTTGGTCCGGCGAGAACTAGAACTTGTTAGATTCGAATGTAGTCATCTATCCAAATTCGATAGCGTTAGCAATCTAAAGGGAGGGCTACCAGCCCAAAGGACTTACCGGACTCCACCACCGTATTTAAGTCACCAGTTAAGCGTCACAGATAGGGTCGATCTTGCTCTTGCGAACGACATGGGTTGTTTCGGCTCGCTATGGTACGAAGCTGCTCGAAAAACAATAACCCATCTTGGGTCGATGTACGCTGGGATTTGTAAGTCACTAAGTGACAGGATGGATGTGTGTTTTTTGCTAAAAAGGATTTCCTAGCACTCGTCGGCTCTATCAGCCATGTCAGATGTAAGACGTCGACTCACCCTCAGACGACCAGCATGTTGAAAGATTGATATTCCACCAGCATGGCCGCACAATGCGACCTGATAGCCGACGTTGACTCGAGATGTTGCGTCGTAGATATCTGGATTTCGATGCCTGGTCGAGTCGACAGGGAGGATGGACCAACCGCCTGGAGGTCGTGGTCATGGAGAGCCGTGCCTGGGCGCTTACGAATCCTTGGTGTTTGCAACAGTGTGCTCCCATCACAAAGACTTGTACCTCTCAACGACGTCACTCTCGACTCGCATTGGTCCGACCCTACATCTTTCGCAGATCACCTCGCAGCGATGATTAATGCTCTACCCTGGGACATACTGTCGGCTACTTTGGTGCTCTAACTAAATCTACTACACCTCGGAATGTGTAGACGGACCTCGCTATTGTTCTGACGACAGGACGGCCAAGAATCTTGACAGAACAATCGACATCTCTGGATTCCACCCGCAAAAACCCTCGCCCTGCTCATCTTATCGGCGTGGAAGGCCGTTCAATTGGGACAGCTTCCAACAGATACTCCGGACTGCCGAGGATTCCAGAGCGCAAGCGCAGTCGGGACTCGGAGTGTCAACCTACGCGACAACTAGAGGACCCAGACCGTGCCACGTTTTGCCGCAGGTCTTGATATGGACAAATGGAGGCTTAGACTGGGACCTACTTCGTTTCTCAACGTGAGTTGTTCTTTGGGTTCCCAGGGAGTGCAACGAACCGTGGCTGATAAACTGGTGTCGAAAGTCAATGACTTTACTTAAGACCCGGAAGACGAATCAGCGTTTGAGGAGGGTCGAGAAGTCCTACTTTATGACTATCCGCTGGGCGGATCCTAGTAACTCATTTAGTCGACGTTCGAGGTTGTCCCATCCACCATAAACAAAGGTCCTACGATCAGCAAGGTGGAGCAGCGGCAACCTACTAGCGAAACCATTAGGTCGGACCCACTAGGCTCCAGTTTTGCGGTAGAGCAGGCTGGAGTCACAGGCTGTGATCGAGCTCAAAGGACTTCACGGGAACGCGGGCCAAGGCTGACGCTCTCGAGTGTCGGGCCGTTGATGGCGCATGTTTTATGGGATTCTAACTCTGCCGCTTGGGAATTACGTTGGCTCCGAACGGGTGGTTCTTGGGTGTAACTGCTCGACGAAATGACTTGATCGGATGACTGGCGTATATTCAAGCGCGTTCTGCTCCGTCCTCTGCCCCTGTCGACGATCTCGGTTATGTTTTCGATGATTATCCAGTACGATATCCCAAGTCATACTTCGTCTGCGCCCATGCTTGACTTCCAGCTAGCAAATCCTCGAGTGATTCGCGCTCCGTTCGACTTTGTTGTTCCGAACGACCGGCACTTTATCGACACACCGCAAATCACTCCTGAAGGAAGTGATGATGGGTTTCGGGGTCAGGGGATATTCAAGCGACTAACCAGCAAGCTTCTGGTTAGATTTTGCGTTCTTCGAAGTAAGTCGTAGCTGTTTTGCGCGGTGTTTCTGTCCACTTTTTGGAATGCCATAGGTATAACATACTACGCTCTACTTCGACGGAGAACAAGAAAATCTACATCACGTTTACCGGGACCCACCATCAATCAACGACCGCCCAGCTTTTCTTTCCGCATGACCATTCCGAGTCTGAGAGACAATCAAACCGGCTGTACGAGCGTACGAGATCAGATGTTTAGAGGGATGGACGGGTGGCGAGGATATTCCAAGTCGGTGAGCCACACTTTTAGCCTCGGATAGACACCTAGCTAAATGCCGCAGTGTCCTGACAACGATCTCAGTGTTTGTCTACAGTGCACGCCAGCGACGCAGATGAACTCGTCGAACGGTCGAGGTAGCCACCTGCCGCCCCAGTCGCTGCTCCTAACATACGATTTTGCCTTCATTAATTTCCCCCTGCTCTCCCCGTTTATCAGAATCTCGCAATGAATGCGTGGCGCCGTTATACCTCGCTCAGGCTTATGAGCGGGGACCGACTCACCGCGTATGGCCTATCACATCCTTTGCGTCATGCGTCTCGCCCCTCGGCATGTTCCGCCCCGCCTCATCACGACTTGTGGCATCCTCAACCACAAGTGAGTCACTGATCCCGACTCAGTCACCTTTACTACTGACTCACTCTCTTTTTGCCCCTTGCCACGCCATCATCTTCAGCTGGTACCCACCGGTTCCGGCTATTCTGTCACCTAACCCGCCCACCTTGTCTACGTACGCCGCCGACCGCAGCCGTTCTTGTGTGCCCTTTTACTTCCTTGACTAACATTTTTATATCTATCCACAACTGATATCCTAAATTGCTTGTATGGTAGCCCCTCAATATAACATTGATTCTGCTCCCTCGGCGTTTTATATTATATAAGCCAAGCAGTTGCTTTCAAAATAATAAAGAATAATGGCTCGGGGAAAAACTACATGCCTATACGGGAGAACCTACCACCACACATCACCCAAGATGGCCCTGCCAAAATCCGGCAGTCCGAACTACTTGTTTTTCGCCCCTGGTCCTCCTGTCCCGTTCGATCGCCCCTATCCAGGCAGCCAAATCCGAACAACTGGAGGTTGACAATTCGGACGAAAGGTGTGCGAGACTGACAAATCGAGAAATGAATGGTCGTTATAGACTGTGTTTCTGCCCGACGGGGGTCTCCGGGTGAATATTGAGCATACGGTCTACAGCAGCGTGACTCACAGCCTAGAAGGAATCGACCTGTTGACTTGAACATTTTAGCCCGCTAAAAATAGGCAAAAGTGCGACCATAATCCTGGCTCGCAGCAGAATACCCAGAGTACTCGACCCACTGAAGAAATTGGGTGGTAATCTTGGAGACCCGCCATCAGCTGAAAAAAGTCTCCGAAACAACACGATTTGACTCACGAGGTTGAATAACTAGGAAGCAGACGATTGACTAGATGTCCCGACCCGGGCAGTGCTCGGTTAATTCCATGTTTTTCGAGTCGATGGTGCGCTTCGGGGTGGTGGATATTGCAATCACACCAATCATGGCGGTTGTTCAAGTCGAGCGATCGCTGGTCTTGAGGAAATAGGTAAAAATTCGGGATATGGTTATACATGCGCAAGACTGATCTCCAGAAGTGCGGCCTAGACCTTTGGAAAGCGTGGATTGAGCGAGGGAACGGTGAGCGAAACTGAACTGAGAAACCTCGATGTGGAGTGTGGCCATTGCTTGCTCTGCGATCGCAAGCTTTGGATTGATAGTAGGTTCACAGCGACCTTCGGCGGAACGTTTTCGCATCAAGAACGTCGTTCAGCCCACTAGTAAACCCCCAAAAAGTCTTCGAGGAGAACGTATCGTAAGGCGAAAAACCATGTGGGGTGGGTTGTAGTTTTTTCGCCAATGAAAGTTCGACAACGCGGAAGAGGGCAGCGCGGGAGACTTCAAGTTGTGTAGCTGCTGGAGGGCCGACGTCGAACGAGTCTATGGGGCCAGGATATCTTGGCCTGGTTGAGGCGGTTTGGAAGGGCAGAGGCTAAGTGCCTAGAGATACATCTGTAGGCAAGGCGCATCTCAAAGTTTGAACCGTCGGAGTCCAGAGGCGACGGGGTCGTGGTCTAGATGAAAACAGAACGAGAGAGTAGCTTCAACGACCATCAGAGCTACAGATACCTGAACACCTGAAACCCGATCGTAGGCTGGAACACAAAAGACAGTGAAAGCGGAGCAGCCAGGACCCACCGGGCGGAACGACGTATTTCGCAGGTTCAGCATAATTGGCATTCTATTTTACGAACAGAGTCCCATCAGCACCTCTGGACCTGATTCATGATAGTCAAGAGGCACAACTCACTCGGAGAAAGTCCACCTCTAGTCCCACCAACGGAAATTATCCATCGAATCGAGTCAACCCGCTAATCGAACCGAAACATAACAAACGACGTCCATAAGCTCTTCCATGTCGCGAGGAGTCAGATCGAATCTCAGATAGATAGAAGACGAAGGGAATATCAAGCATCTGGATGGTGAAGATAGATGAAGACAAACGGGGGATGTTGGTCGTAATATGGGCATCCAGTGATTAAGTTACGCAGAAGCCGCTGGAGGACTCGATTTTGATCCCAGAATCGCGACGTCTACGTAGGAGCCATGATGTAGCGGCCAACCCGTCGGTCTTTGCGCTGTCAACCGGGAATTAAGCGTGGTCGTAGTATTGACCACCAGCCGCCTGCCATGCCGTAGCGTAACGGATGGCTAGGCGCCCACCCCTGTAGATTATGAAAGATTACCATGAGAACCAAGCAGCTGCCTCGTGGTGCCCTCAATCTTCACTCTCGACTCTGACCTCAAGTCTTGCAGATTTTTTTACGCTACTGGAACATCGTCATGCTGAATCGTTTAAAAGACCGCATACATCGTACAAAGGAGAAGTCGCGTCGTCTGTTCGTGGATCGCGAACCCACGACCTCAGCCAGTCAAGCGCTGTCTATCTCAAGCCAAGAGCGCACTCAGCTGGCCGATCTCTCGCCCGCTCAGCCACAGCCAACCGTCGAACTGCCTCGTTTGGAGAATCCTGGTCATGTCGCACAGATGGGTCCGACGCCTGCCATATTCATGCCGACAAATATGCAATCGATCACTCTGACAAGTCCGGAACCCGGCGAAGCAAATGGCCCTTCGACACATATGTCTATCGTTGCTCCGTCCAGGCTGCAGAATACAAATCAAGAGAACACAAACTTGACGACTACGTCCGATTCACAAGAAAGTAAACTGCGAGGAACGAAACACACCGCCTGGTCAGGACTCACGGCGCTTCTCGGCGTATTGAACCGGAGCGCAGACGCGTTCGGGCCACTCAAGTCGGCGGTCAGCGGCTTTTCGCAGTGTATCGAGATATTCGAAGTGAGCACGTTGACTGAGCGTTATCGAGTGTTCTGATACTGAAGTATGGAACCAGA
>WSTH01001337.1:0-13161 GCA_019616345.1 Ceratobasidium sp. 395
ATCTCAAGGTGATTACAACGCATATTTTCTCAAACAGGATCCCACAGAGTGCCCAGCTCCCAACATGAGACAATTGAGGCTCAGCGGAGGACATCCAGGGGTGGAAGGAGTTACATCAGAGCTCTGCCATACAGATTCCACCAGGTGCTGATGTTTGCGAGCTGTATTTGTAGGCCACCTGATTTTTTCTGGACAAGTTGCACATGTGTGGCTTCCCCTGTTTAGCCATATGTTGTGAGCCCATATATGGTCTGGAAGCCAAGATTTTTCTCTTTTTTACAGTACATTCAGAGTGATACATTTCCCACATTGAAAGATTTGTCAGCGAGTCCAGCACGGTGCTGGACTCGCTGACTCAGCAACAAAAAAAAATTCTGAAAAAAGTCACATGACCCCATCAATCAGTGGCTGTGCTTCTTATCACTTCCTCTGCTCTACCATCAGCACATACATCTTTTTTCAATCCCAGTTCTAAAACATCCCAATATTTTTGCAATGGCATCTCCAACTGGTTCTTCACACCCTGAGCAAATGTCTCCCCTCAATATGCGTTGTGGGTGGATTCAATCCGCGGCTGTCAGCGAGGAGCGTTTTGCCACTATATTCTTGCAAGAGCTTAGTCCTTGGCGTACCGTTTGCTCCCAGCTACAGGATCAGGATTTGCCTGGGCTAGCATCGTCCTGCCCTGCTTTCTATACCACCGTTGTGGCTAGTGTGACAGCGGTGGCTGAGCGCCTTGATCACAAAGACTTCCCAAAAGAACCAGGCTTACAATCACTCCTCTTTCCAAACCTTCAGTCGGCAGGGTACAATGGTCATGATGAGATCACCATGCAGAACCTGATTGTTGACCTGCGGCTCTTGGATAAAATGCTTGGCTATGCGTTCCCATCACTGCTTGCCCCTGAGCATCAGCTGGACTCTGATGACCAATACCAAGGAGTCTTGGGAGACTTCCCAACTACTGGAACTCCATGGTTTCGTGCTGTGCATTTGGTACGCTGGTGGGACAAGACAGACTCCCCAGTCAAAAAAGTGCTTGATAGAATGGTAAGCTCAGTTCTCTCAAGTGACGGGATACACAAATAACAGTAACCTCCACAGTCTCTTGAAAGTGCAAGCTTGGCTGAGAAAGCCACCCCGGATACTTCTGGCGTAGTTAACCGTCTCTCAAAACTTATAGCTTACCACAAGGGAAAACAGCAAAAACATGAGTTTCTGGAGCTTGTAGCTCTCATAGCCAAGGGGTTGTATATTGTGCAAGAGGTAAGCACAGTGTTCAATAGACATCGACCATACAGAAACTAAACAAGAAACATCAGAAATTACCTGTTTCCACTCCTCCAAATAAGCAAGCAGCAGCCATGCTACGTTTCATATCGTCTACAAGGATTCTGGTTCCTTTTTTACGGCTGTTCTTTAATGTGAAGCATTCTTTCACTATCCGTGAAGTTACACTTGTGGAAGCGTATCAGGTGAGCAACCCAGAGACTGTGGATGATTGATTGATTGACATTTCCGTCCTAGAATACCCATCAGCCTGAGTTCAATCGCAGCACGCCTCTGCTTTTGGAGATTGAAAGCGTACTCTGGGCAGCAGTTTTTGATACGCTATTTCAGTGTCAACAACCAGTGTTCCAGATTCCATCTCTTAACTGGGATGCTTATCACATGAATGCCAAAAACGGGTTGGCTAGCTTCAAAATTGCAGGCTGGCGTTGGCCTAAGCGTTCCCAGGTTCTAGGTAAACATCAACTCAGACTTGGTGGGCACACAGCTAACAGAACATTTGCAATAGCCAAACGTATCAACATTTCCCAGGGGCCGGCAGAACACAGTGGTAGTCATACTGGTATGTTTACCTCTCAAACACACCCTGATTTCAACCTGAGGCTTTTTCAGAACCTGAGTTGGCAGCACAGGGTGCCAAAGAATTAAATAGCGAATCAGAGCCAGAAGATCCACAGGACAAGATCCCACAGACTGGTATGTTAAGTCTGATATCACCAGTTTCAACCTGAAAAGAGCTGGATTGTACCACAGATGAACCAATTGCGGTGAATCTGGACGTTCCAGCACCCCCTGAGAATCCTGGTTTGTATATCACAGTACTTAGTTAGCTCTGTGTTGACTGTATGACCTGTAACATAGACCGTCAAATGGTCTTGCGAAAGCGCCGCACGCCCCCAGCCCCCATAACAAATGCTCCTGGTAAGGGGGTTTTTACCACAACAGCTCAGCTCTAACATATATGCGCTCTTGATCAGTCACCAAGAAAGCCAAGACCTCCTCCTCCAAACGCTTGCCTCAAGGTCGTACCAGTAAGAACCTGCATATCACCCCTTTGTCAAATTGCATGCTGAAACCCTGATTGGTCTAGCCAAAAAAATCACAAAGAATGTGCCTGCCAAGCACTCAACCGTCCCATTGTTCAAGCAGGAGGAGCCTGAACCAATTGATGAGAAGGAGCAGATAGAACTTCGTCAGATAAGGTGGAACATTCTCAAATCCTTGAAGGATGTGAAAGAAGAATATCAAACACCAAAGGTATGTGAGGAGCACTAGAGACATGGAGAGTTCATTTACCAAGTAATTAGGCCAACCGTGAGCTGTCTGCAAAACTACGCATCCACCGCTCACAGCAACACTCTACTCCTGAATATGTGTCTTATGAGTACAGTATACCACAGGTACCTGGCAAGGTCAGCCTTCCTTGCCTATTGACTAAGTTTTCACTAAGAACAGATCCAGACTCATGATTTTGAGCTATTTAAGACAGCTCATGATTTGGCAGTCGAGCATCAAGATGAACTCCCATCTTCATGCACACCAGCATTGCACTTGACCCAAAATGAGGCATCAACAATGTCACGTGATGTTCTCAAGAAGCTGTTCAAGGAGCGCAGTCTGGTTATTGAAACAGAGCTATCACCTCCCAAAAATCTTTATGAGGAGGAGAATGGCCGCGTGACATTTACAAATTTTGTGGATGACAACATGGTGGTGGAAGTGCACGGTAAGTCAACACATATAATGAGTCCCAACCTAGCCAACCTCCAACCTGACATATATATTTATCCAGATCTAGGCGAGAGCTCCACTGAGGAAGGGAAGCATCAAGCAACATCTCATCGTTGCACCATAGGGAATGCGTTTTCCCACATATACTCCAGCAATGGGCGTGTACTAAACCTGTTGGACTTGCCAGAGAGCACAGGTCTTATGAATCAACCTGATGCTGTGACGTGAGTATATTAATATTTAGAGAGTTTCTTTAGACTAATCAACTGGCAGTAAACTTGCATCTGACCAGTTTGCCTATAGCTCCACAACACACATGGCAGGCTCCTTCCAATATTCACAGAAGCAGCAGTGGATGCTTTTGGGGGGAGCAGGCGCAATCAGCCGTGACCATGTGGATGCAGCAGGCAAGGCAACATATGTACAAGTTGTGGCAGGTGTGGGTAAGATCTGGCTTATCTGCTTGGGCCCTAAGGATCCTTCTCGGTCACTCTTCGACAACTCCAAGCCGTGGAAGGATGATAAATGGGCTCACTCCAGCGCCAAAAAGATTGACTGGGTTCACGACTATTACTGGCAAGAGATACATCTAACTAAAGGGTCTACACTGTAGGTCCTTTCCTCTGAGTTGCAATCTTGCATTTAACCCAAGTGTTGTTAGCATTATGCAGCCTTATACCATTCATATTGTCTTGACCCCTGGTGTCACACTCTGCAACGGTGGTCACTTTGTCTCTGCTGAGACAATGAACCGAACCATGCATGCCAAGCGTCTTGAACATGTCTACCCCCGTGGTCTGGCCAACGAGACCCACGCTGCATCCTGGCTCCCTATTCACCGAATGCTGATCTATGCTGCATGGAAGATGCTTGAGTGCAAATCAGACAGCCCATACTCCCTTGATGACCTTGCCACTGTTATCACCATGTGTCTGCACCCTGGGCCTTTCATCAACCATGACGAACAGCTACCAGATGATGACAGCTACCGGCTCCAAGAAAAAAAGGCACGCCAACTGGCTGCAGATCTCAAACAGCGGTTTGTGGAGGTTCGAGGTAAGGTTGATGCCCTGGAGGCTCTACTAAACCAGTGGGAGGAACAGCTTGCGGAGTGGTGGACTACAAAGGGCAAAGGCTACGTGGTAATCAGTGATGATGAAGAGGACCCTGAGTCAGAAGACAAGGATATCTCAGGAAAGGTGATGGAGACTGTTAGTTCTGTTGATGAGGATGAGTCATCTGATGATGAGGATTAGCTACCTAATGAGTCTGACTGATATGATAATCATGCGCTAAAAATGATCGACTTGATGTACATACATATTTTGAAAGAACACTCAGTTGTTTCACAAGAGCCTGTTATCACAGCTGAGATGCAACAAAGTACGTACCCTGTAGTCAGTTCAACATGATTGAAGACATATAGTTGTTGGATGCTAATACCTATAGGGGTTTTGGCTCTCAGCAATCAATCTGTACACATGAAAAGCTCTGAAAGAGGCTCTGTCCACGACTATCTGCACTGTGAGCCCTGTTCTCATTAATTTTTTAACAATAATATTTATGTGTTGGACTAAGTACACCATGTGTGCACTGTCATAGCATAATAAATATATGTTCTGAGCTGCTCTGCACTTTCTGAGGTCTTTTGCAAGACATTCCTATGTGATTTGACTGAGTGCGTGCCTCCTTCAATATCTATCTGATACACAATGCACTGCACCGGGGGCAATTGAGTCTATTTGAGCGTGATATACGCATAGGAACCCGCAAAATCCCCTGGTAACATCCTTAGCAGGAGACAAGGTAGGGTCGCGCAGGAGCACTAAAGTCCAAAACAGAGGTAAGAGAAAAATGTAGGCGTGCGGTGTGTCAGCCGCAAGAAGTGACATGTTGTGACTTGCTCCTACAAGCCTCAATGCTTGCACTACATGCCTATCTTCCGCTCCCCCTTAGCCGTGGGCTCACGCGCTCACGCACAGCCTCACCTTGTCTTGTGGCTTGACACTTGTAAGCCTCTTCTGTAAGTAGCCCTGATGCAAGCAGCACAGCCCGTGCAGCTGTTACCCATTTCCCTCTTTCCTGTAGCTATGTCTCATTTACACTGTATCCACCCACCTCTATGGTGCACTACCTTGCCTGACAGTGTATGACTCACATACACACAGACCATGTACCTTGTAGTATATATACAGTGGAGAACAAGTCAAGTACCGTCACCTTGTTGTACCTTGTCAACTCTCCCTTCTGCAGTGTGACCATACTAATGGACTTTATGGCAGCTAGTGTCATAAGTAAGGGAGCGTTAGCCTAGCCATATGAGCTTAAGCGCTTTAGGCAGTCAATCCTCACTCCCCGTGGATTCAACTTAAGACCACATTGACTTCATCTGCAGAATGGTTATTTCTCCTTGAGGAATGCCCTTGGGATGAGCGCTCCGTATTCTGTTGGAGCAATAGTAAGTGTAGAGCCTGAGCTTGTGAGCCTCATAGGCGCCCAATCGCCGGCTCACGGTTCTCATGAAAACCTATACGGTTCTCATGGGGCTCATGCAACTCAATAGAGAGCTCATGAGGCTCATGAGGTTTAATTGGCGCTTTTGGGGCTTTTCAAGTCATATATGGCACTGTTTTGAGCCTGGTATGTCCAAGACGTGGGTTCATTGGTCTCATGGAGCGAAGCGCTGTGAGACAAATTACATGTGGAACACTTAAAATTGAATTTTGCTCATCAATTGACTACAGATGCGTGTATTGCACTAGCAAATACATAATAACAATAGCCAGAACTACGTATACGCGAACACAAACTATACCATAACCAATATCACAAGTATAAATAGTCAGCAGATTCAATGGTTGTACCATAAACAAATGTTGGACTCACTGCACGTAGACTACTGTGTTGCGTACCTGCTTCACTGTAGGATAATGCTCATGGTTCAACGTGGTGGTACTGCAAATGGTTATTTTATGCACCTGCAAGTGATCTGTTGGCAGAGTTTTGAGTTGGCGGGCGTTCAAGATGAGGCTGAATGTAACTAGCTGCAAGGTGTATATGAAGCAGTGTCGCTGGGCATAGCTTGGCCATGAGGCAAATTGCTCCACATCTGCACTTTGGATTGATGCAATAAACCGTGTCTTCATAAGCAGATTTGGGTACGTTTATACATCGTGGGCCTCACTTCCGTGTTTTTAACCTAACACCTTCACTTTTGACCCACCTCTGCATCCTCATACTTCACTGCCTACCTGGGACCCGTAGGGATAACCTGGTAAGTCAAGGCTAGTATGCCATGGGTAGCACAGACAGCATCTCAAGCTATGAAGGCGCATTTACTTGTCCATCCACCAGGTTCTTGGTACGTGTGATTACTATACAGGATGTTGCTCATACCATCACATCTTTACTTTACACCCATGTACAATCACCAACACTTGATAGGCACTCCAAATTGACAAACAACAACATATGTGGCATGTTGTCTGGCCTGATTATGTGTGTGTTTATAACAATCAGATATTAATTACTATGTATATACAAATATGTACAATGATATAAACGATATAGAAAAGACAGTAGAAAGTAAGAGTAGATAGATGGGTAGTAAGCGGGCAAATGGGCCCGTATTTATACCCTACGATCCATACCAAGTCATACAGCAAGTAGGCTGTGTACTCATACGCTTGACTCAATTACTTCTGGTAAGTTCCGTACTATTCTACGTTATTCTTGTATTTACATGAATCTTCTACAGTGTTCACTGAATCAGCGAGCGCCTTCACTACCTATGTCTTCAAGTCACCTGCAGCTGTATTTCTTGCCGTGTTGCTTCTCTGTAGTTATATTCATGATTGCATGCCGTTACTTCAATCAGTCTGAACAGCCAGACGGTGCTTGTCAGATAAGGATAGGAACTGTAGTATATGGGTCCAAATTGGGGCGCCGATTGTGAGGCTCTCCTGCAAGTGCCTTGGTGTATTGTTAGCTCTGAGACCTCAGCTTGCACAGAATACAGCCGCATGGGATAGTTTCCTTCTGCATTAGTCACATGTTTCATTCACTTCTATCTATTAAGGTGGTGTTGCCAGCCCAAAAGATGAAGATCTATCTTGTGCATGTTGCCCATCTTAGTAGATATATGTATTCCCACTGCAGTATGAGTAGTAATCTATGACAGAAGCAACACAGCCACTGGGCATAGCAATGGACGGACATGATATTATCTTCCAAGGCTGTGCAAGGGTTCAATCTGATGAACAAACACATGGCACTCTGGTAGCAGTGCATTTGGAGCAACCACCACAGCAGATAATACACCTACTCTCCATAAAAATGACTCTTGATTTGACACCTGTTCCAGGCTATGCTTGCACGTCAAGTGATGACGTGTTGGCTGCATTTTGCCTTGGAATCATCAATGAATTCAAGCTTTTGACTTGCATATCATGTCCTCCACATGTACTTTTGCTTTCAAGTAAGGCTGCAGCGCATGCCCATGCTCATATGGGGGCAAATCCATCTCATACCCAGAAGGAAATCAATGACATTCTCAAATCGTATCCCCATTTTCAGGACACAGTGAGTCATACAGGACAGATTCTTCCACATGATTAACTAATGTTCCAAAACCCTTAGTTCAACAAGATTGACCCCCCAGCCTACCCCACACCTCCACTGAAATATCTCACTGGACCTCACAATGCCTTTTTGTGTGTACCATGTGCTGAACATCCCACGCATCCAGAAACCTTCATCTGGCGGTCAGACCGTCGACGGTGCACTCACTGGAAGAACAAGCACCCAAATCACACCTTCAGTGGTGCAGATGAGGAACGTATCCTGGTTCAGACCTTCTCAGACTCTGATACACACCGGCGTGACTTCCGAGTGTCAGAGGCACTGTTAGCTGCCTCACAGCATGCTGCACGTGGGCAAGGGGATGACACGTCTCTGGAGGCAAGCTGTGCTTTACTCAAAGAGTGGTCACCCTCTAAACGTCAGATGCCTGGTCCTGGTGCAACACTGAAGGAAGTAGAGCCCTTTGGGATTGTTAGTGGATGGAGTGATTTCCTGAGTGACCAAGATTGGAAAAAGGATCGAGCGCTGGTTCAAAAGCCTGTAGAAACAGCACTAGTACGAGTCTATGATACAGTGAAACCGCTGTTCATCAAGCTGATGAAGCAGCTCCGCCGCTTGGCTCCCTCATTGCGGAAGCTTGTGACTGATGAAGAGAACAGGTAAGCCCTTGGCTTAGTATATTGAGAAGTATGTTCATGCTCTACAGGGGTGGAAGTGATATCATGATCCCACTTCAGAGCGAGGAACAATGGGAGCTGCACGGACATACTTGGGCACTTCTCCTCATATATGCAATGCACAAGTATGCGGCCAGCCAAGATGTGGAGCAAGGGCAAACTCATGGAACTCGCCAACCACAACATATCACCTTCACCAAGAATCAGCAAGACTGGTTGAAAGCCCTGTGGCAATATGCCAAGAAGGAGTCTGGGCACAAGCCTGCTCAAGAAGTTATATTGGGTGCCTCTGCTGCACTTTGGGGCCCTGAGGTGATTGATCACCTCATGGAAGACACATTTGATGATGCTATTATACGGTTTGTGGTCTTCAGCAACCTCTATGATGATGGCTCCTTCTACTCCTGTGCTGTGATATCGTCCTTCTGCGCACGGATGAAATATATCATGCGTCTGTCAACCCTGATCTGGACACGTAAAGAGCAGAAGGCAAAAAACAAACCAATTTCTTGGTGAGTTGTTATTTTATCTTCATGGATCATGCCCTAACAAACCACATCATGCAGGATTTTTGCGCACATCAAGAACACACTTCAGGCAGCAACAGTTACACCCTTTGGAAACATCTACCATGTCATGGGAGCTGCGGTTACCTATCGACAAAACTACTCCGGCTTGCCACGTGTGGTTTGGCCAGAAGGCCCTAAGACTCATCTGATTGTGGATGGTCAAACTTGGCACTTGGCAAAACTACGCGACGCCACAGGGGAGCTGATTGCTGAGATTGACGATGGGCTGGCTGGGCTCTTGGACGGTGCAACACCGGAGGAGCTTGGGCTGCATCTCTCACCAGACATGAAGATCCTGGACAAACACTCCAATCGTACTCCAGGCTACTCATTCCTGAACGATCCAGAAAATGGGTTCGAGAAATTGGAGCAAAACCTTGGAGCACATATCCTGGGACAAACAAGTGGAAATAGATTTCACCGAGGTCTTGACGCAAATGGCAAAATCAGTTGGAGGCATGATGAAATCCGCACATATCTTGATGCTCATCAGCGGGTCACTCGCAAAATGGCTTTATCATGGCACACAACTGGGGGACAAGGCTCTCGTGGGGCCGAGTTTGCAACTATCCAGCTGACTGAGGATGTGGCCAGTGGTAGAGGGGTGATGTGGATAAATGGACGGTTATGTTTCTTAATCCCATACAACAAGACTAGTGCAATGACACGGTCCTACAAGCCAACTGGTCATGCTATTCCTTGGCACTTGGCTAAGCAGTTTTTGATCATGAACATCTTGGTGCGACCATTTGTGGGGCAGCTAGTGCGCATCCTCTATGGTTCCGATGCTCAGCTGATTCAGGAGCATAAAGCCTTTGCTACTCATGGGAAGGAGAACACAGCAGCTATCTTGGGAGACTCCATTGAGACCTTTTTTGAGACAAAACTGGGTTGCAAAGGAGTTCGCCTCAATGCCCTTCGCCATGGAGTTGCAGAAATACAACGAATAAAGATTCCAATGGCTGCAGATGTCTTTACTCGGCTTGAAGCCACTGTTGACAATCAGGCTGGTCACAACTCTGGTACAGCTGCTTGGCACTATGGCTTTGAATCTTCTGAGCGAAGTATATTCCTCTCTACCACCATGGGAAAATATATCCTTGTCAGCATGATGTGGTGGCCAATAATAGTTCCACAGAACTACCTGACAGATATGGAACTCCGGAAGGTCTATTCTGCACCTGAACAGCTTTCAAATGACACTGGTACCAGTTCATCAGTCAACTGCGATGAAGTGGCGGAAAAAACTGAGGATCGCATACGCCGGAATATTCTTCCAGACCTGGAGCAGATGTTTTTGCAGGCCAACACATCTATTGTTGCCATGGTGCAGCGTATGTTTGACCGAGTGTATGCAGGAACTTCAATAGCTGCTGAGCAGCCCAATCCAACGATTCCACCCAAAGCTCTGGTGCTTTTGCAACGCTCTAAAAAAGATAAGCATGCCACATGGCGCTCTCCTGGTCAGGCCAAGGCCTTATCCATCATCCTGGAGAATCAGTCTTCTTTGCTCTGTGTGCTGCCAACTAGCGGCGGTAAATCTCTCTTATTTACATCCCCTGTTTTGATTGAAAATGGTATCACTCTCCTCCTTGTCCCCTTGCTGGCACTGAAACGTGTAAGTATTATTCCCGTGCATCATACCCTCCATGTCTGACTCTGCTGTAGAACCAGATCTCCCATCTAGACACTGAAGGCATAACATATCACTACTGGTCAAAAAACAAGTTTCCTACCCACGGGCTGGTTATTGCAAGCGTAGAGTCACTTATAGAGCCAGAAGACATGCTTCAATGGTGTTATAAGGCCAAGGCAGACCGGCTACTTAACCGTATTGCTATGGATGAGGTGCACTTGGCACTCACTGCAGCTCACTACCGGCCAGCAATGATGAACGTCCAGCGCCTGGTTGAGGTTGGCGTCCCAATTGTGGCCCTCTCTGCTACTGTTCCACCTTTGCATGAACATCGTCTACGTCAAGCGTTTGGTAATCCCAACTGGCTTGTCCTCCGGGAGCCAACTGCACGGCCAAATATTGGTTACCACATGGCACATTACCTAGCGTCTGACATAGCACTTGTAGCTCTTAAACGCCATGTCAGCCATTTCAGGAAGCTTTTGAAGCCTCATAAACAGGCAATGGTCATTCACTGTCGTACTGTTGCAGATGTCAAGTTGGTTGCAAAAGAGCTGAACATCTCAGGGTACTGGGCTCCAAAGGAAGGGGAACCTGATAACTTTCAAGTAGTGGAACAATGGCTGGATGGACTACTGGATGTAATTGTCACAACAGCTGTTATTGGTGCTGGAGTCCACAACCCTCTGTGTCAAATGGTCTTCCACTATGGCGTGCCTTGGAGCTTAATAGACTACATCCAGGAAACATCTCGGGCTGGGAGATCAGGCCAACCAGCTCTTGCAATCATGTTCCACTGGGGTATTGACTTCCAACCGAACCCGGTAGACATTGGTGGACTCAAACAATTGGGACAGATGATTGAAAGCCGTACTTGCTACCGGACAAATATCTCTGCCTTTGTGGATGTTCAACATGCCAAAGTTACATGTTCATTAGGGATGAAACCATGTGGCAACTGCCGAGCTGCACTTAGAGCTGCAAACGAGAGACAAGGTTCTGCTTTAAATGGCCCAGATCAGTGGCCAGCACTAGTTCAAAACCATTCAGCCTATGAGATGCTTATTGAATCTGTTGTTGAACCTGAGGTGGAGGATGCCATTATGGAGTCACCAGATGCTCAGTTCAATATTGATGACTACATGCTACCAGCTCAGACCTACCGCCCTGTCACCCCAGCACATGCAGGCCATGGAGACTCATCAGAAGACACAGATCCATCAGATGAGGCCATGATCTCACCACCGGAAAACCCTCTTCACTTAGGTCATGCCCGGAAGCCCACCCTTGGGCAGATGACATCTCCCACAGCACATCTCTCCCGAGTAGCAGGACGCCAGGCTGGATTACCAACAGGACACCAAACAGGTTTCATGTCTGCATTAGCTGGACCCTCCACTGTGGCCATAGATGCAGAACGTGCCCGTGGTCTCCGTTCTGAGCAGGTCCAAGCGTCCACTCACCGAGCTCAAATCGCCTTGACCTTCAGTGTTCCAAGAGTTTTGGCCTTTAGAGACTACCTGTCTGGCTGCTGCTGCTTCTGTCTGGCCATGAACAAGAAGATAGAAAAAGGTCACAGATACACTGCTTGCCCAGCTCGAGGGGTAAAACAGACCTCATATGACCTATCAGAAGTCACATACAAAGGCCAAAAGTTCAAGGAGATCTATAACTCAGAAGTGAAAGGCCACATGACAGGTGGCCACAAAGTCTGTTGGACGTGCTGGTGGCCAGAGTATGACCATAATACACAATGCCCAAAAGGAACAGATGACATTCTGCCCAAGGTGATGTGGTTGATGCTGTGTAGTAGTGAGAAGCTGTCAGCAAAAGCAGGGGAATTCCTGGGGAGAACCAGTGATCAAAACAGTAATGCAAGACGATGGATGAGATGGACATGTGAAATGGACGAAGGAGCAGAAGAGGAGCATAGGGGGAAATTGAGTGGAGTTTTGAATGCCCATAAAGTGATTTTGTGGCTGTTGGAAGTTGAGATGAAGGCAACACTGGATTTGGACTGATGATAGTAGTGATGTAGTTTTGAAATGATGACAGTGAGTTGTGGGTTTGAAAGCAATACAATGTACAGAAAAGAACATGATCTGAGTTATAACGTAGCTGGAAGAGAGGGACTTAGAAGATGAATTTTGACTAACAGGCAGGATAGAGGTGGGTTTGCAAGAAGTGTTTTGCAAGTCAAGTGATGATCACGTTATGGATTGGAAGGTGGTGCGAGTCTGGATAAGGAGGCTGCAGATAACAAGGTTGGAAGAGGGAGAGTGCAAAGTCTTATGGTGTGAGTGTGTGTGGGAAGTAAAGTACTACATGAGAAGGAGGTGAAAAAACATGTGGAGGGGATGGTAGTTATCCGGGTATGGTCAAGACTAGGTAATTGGTAGAGGTAAATGTAGGGGCAGGAATGAAACTAAAAAAACTGGTGGACAAAGGCTGTACTGTAAGCTCTAAAAGGGTAAAAAAACACGGAAAGTGAGGAAATGGTGAAAGCTGTATTTTGGCCGTATCTCCTTCAGATATGGTCCGATTGACCTGAGATTTTGCAGGGACACTCCTGGAGGGTGTAGCTACCCAAAAAGGAGAAGAAGGAACGAAAAGAGCGAGAAACGGGCGAGAAGGAAAGAGTTTTGAGTGGAGAAGTGGAGGTAGGACTGGGTTGCGA